>VXBA01005793.1:392432-449196 GCA_013399895.1 Serilophus lunatus | reverse complement strand
AAGAAAAGAAAAGAAAAGAAAAGAAAAGAAAAGAAAAGAAAAGAAAAGAAAAGAAAGAAAAGAAAAGAAGGTGCAAAAGGGAAGGAAAGCTGGAAAGCTATAATTATAACCAGAAAAGCCAGAGATAGGAGATAGACCTTGTTGATCATCTAGTCACAGAATCACAGAATTACTAGGTTGGAAAAGACCTCCAAGATCATCAAGTCCAACCCTAGTCTATCTCCTTTTAAAGGAAATATTACTTCTCACAATATATTTTCATCAAGATCTGTCCAGTCTCCATTCAAAATGTATTGAGCAATAGTTTTTCTATTACATTTCTTCTAAAATCACAACACAACAGGTTTCATGGTTGGGAACTAAGCCCTAATATAAAGATTAAATATACTCAGAATCATAAAATCATGGAAAATCGTGGAAATTGTGGAATCGTGGAAAAGACCTCTAAGATAAGTGAATCCAACTACTAACTCAGCACCCTCATATTCACCACTAAACCATACTCCAAAGTGTCATATTGACGAACCTTTTGAACAGATTTGTAAAATCTCTTCTCATGAGTTCTTCATATAAGATACTTCTAATAGTTGAGTTCCTAGTGAGGTGCAATGACACTGCCTGTATTACTACTTCACTTCTTATTTATTAGCTGTGAGTTCACTAGTTAGGGGGGTTTAGGGATTTTTTTTTCCTCTTTGCTCCCTTTGTTTACTTTATTTTGCCAATTCAATCAACATAGTTAATTCAAAGTCACTTGCCACACCAAAGTCATTTGGCATATTGCTTTAAGATTTGTGTAATTTTGACCTGTGATTAAGCAAAGGTTTGGTATTCTTTAAACTAACTACATATTTGTTGCTTCGCACTGAGTAACACATATGAGATTCAGTTTCTCATCGAAGTGCAATTTGTAAAATGAGTGGAAGATACTTCTAATTTAGCCTGTTTATATTGTGAGCTCTTCAGGGAAGATTTCAGTAGTCAAAATAGAGTTATATAATGAGAATTAATCGAAAGTTTAAAATAATCACAGTCAGGGTATGATTAATTCTTACATATTATTTTCCTTGACAAGATATGCACACTGCTTCTTGTAGAAGAGTTACTAGTTTATTGACTTCAGACACACAAAAAAATATTTCCCAATACTCTTTTCCCAGTTTCTTGCAGTTGCCTGTGACAGCAAGTTTTATTGTCTTACAATACAATAAACACTGTTGAAATATTTTGTTTATTCATCAGAAATGTCCTAAATATACCCAGTTGTGCAACTGATATTTCTAAACAAGTAAATTATTTCTTTATGTAGTGGTTCCCAAGCAAAACTAACACTTGTTTGTAGAAATTGAAGCTTGGGATACCAAATTATCACTGTTCACAGAACTCAGATCAGAAGTAGCTATTTTCAGTATAAAATTAAACAACCCTACATATGAAAGCCGAGAGACCACTTTTTAAGGCAGAATATGTTCTCTAGCCAGAGAAAGTACTTAACTGATTTACTCCATTTATCCTAATGATCTCATGAAAAAACTATGTAGTGAAGTCCTGAGTTTAACTAGGTTTGAGACTTTTTAAAAATAGAAGTAATTTAATTGATTCAACAGAAAGTTGCAAATCTAATAGTACATTAGCTTTGAAATAATGGAAACAAACTTATTTGAGTGCAAATAAGCTAAATTTTAATAAAAGCAAAGGACAAATAAATCCATTTTTTTATGGCATGAATTTCAGTCCACTGCAAAGGAGTTCAGTATTTCACAAGAATAGTTGAATTGTGTGAGTTTAAATCAATTGAATTTCTCTTTCTTTTATATTTCACCTTAAATCAGCAAATCAAAAATAGGGTTTTTTTGTGACAGTTTCATCAGTGTTGGAGCTAGTGAAATTCTGCAAGGCCATGTATCTCCAATCTTTCTTTTTCAACCATTCATGAGAAAAACACATTAAGTGGCAGAGGTAACGATGTCATCTCACCTTAATGATAAGTGTTGTGTGTGAGTTTTTCTTTTACAGTCTACATACAAAGTGTTTCTCATTCATTCATTGTGAGGAGTTGAACTCATCTGATTAAATATACATATGTGCATTTGGGCTAGATAATGGATAGCTAGTTAACATATGCAGTAAAACCCAAGATGCACAATCCTGCATTAAGGAAGCTTTTTTAATCTCTTTTTTGACTAGCTCAGGTTCCTTCTACCTGAAAGGAAGGGAGCTCGTATTATTCCCTTCAAATACACCAGTTCTCAGATTCCTTTCTGGTATTTTCTGTGAACCTTACCAGCAAAGGACACTTTTTGCCATAACAGAAAGTTTTGATAAACTAAAATGTTTCCCTTTCTGCTTTCCTTTTCCTCAAAGAACAGACATTTTCACTGATAAGAAAATTTCTGTATAGGCAGGGAGAGATGTAGCATCCCTGGGATTGGCTGAGCTTTGGAATTGCCTCAGCAGCTTTCTTTTTTTTCAACAGGTGGCCAAACAGGACAACTTGGCTTAATGGTGCTGTTTCAGCACTAACTCCTTTGGCAGTCGCCTCAAACATTTTCAGGATAGGAAACAGGTGTTTTCACACGCTTCACTGGGCAGAAAGAAGAACAATTCCCTCCCCGGTGTCATTGCACATGATGTATTCAATGATTGCTACTTTCTGATCAAGAATATGTGCACTCATGTAGTAGAGAGCAATCCATCTGGTTTTGTAGTTAGGAATGAGTTGTTGAAATAGAAAGTCATTACTTTGGCGGGGTGGAGGCAAGTAGTGTCTGGCAAGAAGGCTGGCTGAGCGTGTTTTGCGTAGCTTTAAAACCAGCTGAATACTAGAAATACAGCTAGAATGGACGAGGTTTGGGGTTTTTTTCATATGAGGAAGTGTATGTAGGTGGGAAGACAAGAGAAGTTGAAAGATGAAAATAGAAGTCTATTTAAAGGGAACAAAAAAAAATTATAAGAATCAAATCCTTATCCAGGGTCTATTGTTGTTCCAGAGACAATATAGTTCTGCTGACTAATGTTAGATGAGGGTTTAATTATGCAGATAGAATCACAGTATAATTTGGATTGGAAGGGAACGTTAGAGGTCATCTAGTCAAGCCTCACTGCAATGAGCAGGGACATCTGCAACTAGATCAGGTTTTCAGTCTACTCTAGCCTGACCATGAATGTTTCCAGGGATGGGACCCACCTCTCTGGGCAACCTGTGCCAATGCCTTACCATGGTAGCTGTAAAAAATGTTGTCCTTATATCTAGTTTGAGTCTACCCCCTTTAGTTTCACAACAGGCCATGTCCTATCACAACAGGCTCTGTTAGAAGGATTGTTCCCATCTTTAATACAACTCCCCTTTAAGTATTGAAAGGTCACATTGAGGTCTCCCTGAGCCTTCTCTTCTCCAGGCTGAACATCGACTCATTCAATCTGTCTTCATTCCAGAGGTGCTCCAGCCTTCTGATCATTGTTGTGGGCCTGATCTGGATGTGTTCCATCAGGACGATGTCTTACCTGTGCTGAGGACTCCAGAGCTGGATGCAGCACTCCAGCCAAGGTCTCGTGAGAGTGGAGCAGAGGGACAGAATGACCTCATTCCATCTGCTGTCCACACCTCCTTTGTTGCAGCCTGGAATACATTTGGATTTCTAAGCTGCAGGTGTGCACTGACAGCTCATATCCAGCCTTTAATCCACTCATATCCCCCAGTCGTTCTCATCAGAATTTGACACCATATGCTGCCCTGACCCAGATACAGGCCCTTACTCTTTTTCTTGTTGAACTTCATGAGGTTCACATGGACATATTTCTTGAGCTTGTCCAGGTTCTTCTGAATGGCATCCTTTCCTTACAGGCTGTTGCTGCGCCACACATCTTGGGGTCATTGACAAACTTGCTGAGGGTGAGCTCAATCCCACTGTCCATGTCCGTGATGAAGGTATTAAACAGAACTGCATGTAAAGCCCATTTTTAGAATCCTGATAGCAATGCTACAGCTGCACTAAAAAGTCTGCATTACTGGATTACTTTACTGGAAATATCCAATTTCCTCTTCCAAATATAGAAAATATTTTAGCTACTGTCTTGTGACAGTGGTTGGCAAACACTGCCTTCCCTAGGGGTGATCATCGTGTACAATGTAACACCTGCATTACCTAGAAAAGCTCAGAATTGGCTTTTGATGAAGGGAAGAATGATTTTGTGATGAATAGTATTTAGCACAATGCCATGATGGTGGCCATGGGAAAGAGACTCAGGAATCGGAACTAATGTTTGCACCTAAGAAACACAGAAAATAACTTTGCAGGACAGCTACTTTTATTTACTACAGGCAAACCTAACTTTAATGTTATTACATTCTTTCTTCTAATACATGGATAAAAGTGCTCCTTCACTTATTTTTGCTCAAGAATTATACTAAAAATCAGTACCCTGCCATTGTGAATCAACCAAGTGGTAGCATATCATAAATCACTGTCATTCTATTGCTCTCTAATATATCTTTTTGCCTGTATGAAATGTACATTTTTTTACAGCAAATTTGGTATCTTAGGCTTAAAAATTCTTTCTGCCTTCTGTTTTTCCACCATTTTCTTTCATGCAGATAGATAAAGAGGCAATCATGGAAGAACTATGGAGAACACCTTGCAGAAGGAGGAAAAATAAAAATTAAAGTAACAATCAGTTTTGGAAAATGCACTTTAATAGTTCTTTTATTCACTGAAGGAGATATTATTAAGGAACTATGAATATTCTGAAATAAGTTGTTTAAAGAACACGGAAGAGTGTCGTGATTTTTTCTAGCTCAGAAGACCATAATGAATGCTTGAATGACATAATCTTAAATTTACAGCCTGGACCAAAGCTAAAAATGTATAAAATTCAGTGTATGAATTCAAGAAAGTAGGAAAAAAAAAATGAATAAGGGAGATAACATCCAATTTCTTAGCTTAATACTCCCTTCATGTAGAAAAAGCAAAAGGACTACATTTATTTACTATTTAAACATGACTGCTCTGGAAATCACGAGCTTTTACAGATTCAAGGATGACTGGAAAATTGTGAGACCAGTTGTTTTGATATTTTAGTACTGTGCTACTTCTCAGAAAGGAAAAATTGACTGATGGTAAGTAAATTTGCATGAAAGACTAGATGGGTTATCTCACGGTGGGGTTATCAGTAGGACATATCACCAACAACAGTAAAAAATCCTCCAAACTGTACAAAATATGTTGCACAGGATACCCTTATCCCTGGAATTGTAAAGATTATTTAGACAGAACGAGCCAGCAGAGTACCCTGTGAAATTCCCACCATAGTCACAAATTGTCTGAGAGAGGAGGATACTCCTTCCCTACCAGAGTCTTGAGTGATTCTTGTGGTTTAACACTAGTCAACAGCAAAACACCATCCAGCCACTTATTCCCTCCCTGTATTGGGATGCAAGAGAGAACTGGATGGGTAAAAGTGAGAAAACTTGTGGGTTGAGATAAAGCCATGTTGAAAGGTAAAGCAAAAGCTATGTCCACAAGCAAAGCAAAACAAGGAATTCAATCACCACTTCCCACGGGTAGGTAGGCATTCAGCCATCCCCAAGAAAGCAAGGTTCCATCAGGCTTAATAGGGATGTGAGAAGACCAAACTGTAGCTCCAAAGGTGTTCCTAATGTTTCCTTCTTTCTCCAGCTTTATATACTAAGCATGTCACTCTATAGTATGAAATACCACTTGAGTCAGTTGGGATTGGCTGTTCTGGCTGTGTCTCCTCCAAATTCCTTGCACACCTCCAGCCTCCTCACTGGTAAGAGGATCACAAAAGGCCTTGAATCTGTGTAAGAACTGTTCAGCAATTACTGAAACCTCAGAGTGTTATAACAAATCACTATTCAGGCTAAGAAAATTAACTCTACCCCATCCGAAACCAGTTCAATTTCTTTTTCTTATTCCACTCCATTTATATCGTGATCAGATCTCACACAATTCAACACATCCTCTTTAACCACTATCTCCCTTCCTATCCTTGAATATATACACAGATATCACTCTCAAACCAAATAAAATCAAGGTGGAACAAAGAAACCCACACATTAAAGTTAGTGGGAAAACCTCCATCACTAAATCAAAATTTCGACAGTAGAGAATAGCTTGGAAAGTTGAAGATCTCAATAAAGCTTTCAAAAGGCCTGATGCTATGAGCCTATGAGCACTCCAAGTGCTCCCTTGGCGAATCCATGGTTAATCCACAACTCAAATGCAGTGTGACGTTTCAGTTCCCCTCAGTCAAAAGATGTATTAGAAGGGGAAAATTATCAGGAAAAGCAAGTATAATCAGAGAGATGGAAGGGATTGCTCTGAGACACAACTGTACAACTTCTTAGAAGAGGTCATTTAAAGGAGATATGACAGAGGTCTACAGAGTCATTAGTGTCATGAAGCAAGTGGACAGGGAGCAGCTTTTACTGTGACTTCAGTGTAATATCTAAAGGCAATCAAATGAAGTAAGAACCCACTTTAAAGTCAAAAATAAGAAACGGAGGACTTAGTTCTTCATGCAACAAGTTGTAGATCTCTGTAACTCTTTGAGAAAGTATCTCAATGCATGCAATACAGTTTCACCGGTTTAAACGAAGATTGGAAAAAAGGAGAAGTAATCAGGAATTATTGTATAGGCCAAACAGAGGCACCAGAATTCCTTGCTCTGCTCATACTTGACTCTATGCAACCACTTTCAGCTGTGGTTTAAAACAAAATTGAGGACTAAATGGGTAGTTTTCTGAACTAGTATATTCACTTTCTATGCCTGTTTGGAGTATAAAAGCAAAAAGTCTGGTCTTTAAAACCATAATAAATTAATTTATACCATCTTCAGGATGTACAGAATAAAACAATTAACTTCTCCTTAGTTTAAAAATATCTTCCAGAAATGTCACAACTTTACTTTTTTGCTTCCATCTTTCAGCCCAGTAAACTGCCTTTACTAGAAGAGAAATATTTACTTTTATTGTTCAGGATTTTATTGTAGAATTAGTTTGGTGAGTAGAATCCATTTTGTTACACAGATAATAGAAAAAGACTTCAGATAAAAAATTTTATCAGAGTTTCAGGGAAGAGAGATACCCATGACGCCATTTGTGGCTATAAAATTTCTTTTCCACCAGCTTGTCAGCCCATATTAATGTTTGCTTTTGTCAGTATGGAACTTGTTAAATATGGCAGGAAACTTGAGAGAGTAATATGTGCTGCAATTTATTCTCATCCCATTGCAGTTTGCAGTCAGAGTGACTTTACCCTTACACATCAGATTTTGTTGGGGAAGTAAGATGTTGGGGTTTTGTTTTTCCCCATTAAGCTAATGCAGAAGAATCTAATAAAACTTGCATAGTTCCTTGCAAAATAATAAAAACATAAATGAGATGTGTCAGACAGACCCCATTGTATCTTCATGCAGACATTTACAGCTATGCTGGTGCATTGCTAAGAAAAAAAACCCCTGCCTTGTTTACAGTATTTCTTTTTATTGGTGTAAATGAGCAATTGAAGGTAAATTACTGAGACGTGCTTTCTTCCTTTTGCTGTTTGACTCACCCATATGTTCCAAAAAGGAGATCTTTTCTACTCAGGACAGAAAAGAATAATTGATGAGATAAGAATCACTCAATTTCTCTGAAAGAAAGGGGATTATTTTATAGTCTTGCATCTTTTGGTCTGTCCTCACTGTTAATGACATTCACACAGTGCCAGCTAGAATTAGTGGCATGAGACATAGAAATAGTTTGAAACAATCAAAGCTTCTTTTTTAGAGGAATACAGAATCTTAGAAGGAGAAAGCATCTAAACATATGGTGTTTAAACAGGTGCTCTGTAAAATACAACTTTCCTCAGATGAAACTTCTCTCAATGCTTTTAATCAAAAGACTACAAAAAGCATACTGTTTGTCCCTTTCCTTTCCCCTCTCCCTTATGTTTTTGATTTTTTTCTTATATTATGAAAAATAAGTCAATCCACCTTTTGTATTTCCATGTATGTTTTGTCACAAAATAAAGAGGTTAGTGGAGAAAAAAAATGCAAGAAAATTATGAGGGCAAGGAATGTACTGATCCTTACTGACTAAGGAAGAGAATACAAATCACTTGGTCTTTCACTCACTGATGTTCCTCCAGAGCTCTCATCAGCTTCTTTTGAGGTGGCTGAGCAGGAGCATGGATGTGCTGGGAGAAAACTGTAAAGTCTGTTTAATATAAAAGGAATACAGGTTTGGGTTTGCACTTAAAAGAAGGTATATGGTATATATATATATATACATATATATATATACACACATGCAGATCCATCCCACTACAAAGATTTCATTATCATACTGAATTCTAATAATTTTATGCCCCAGAAATACTGCAGTGTGCCTTCTTACTCTCTAAATTGAGTTTAAGATAAGTTTAAGATTTCAATAGTCCTTACAATTTCAGTGTACAAATGCAATTCACAGAATGCAGCTTCAGAGGAAAAAGTCCTTAAGAAACAGACAAGAAGAGAGAGTGTAATTCTCCTCCGGATGGATTCATCTGAATTTAGGCTTCTATATTCAATGTCTACATTTGTGCTACATGTCCAAGCTCTCGTTAGACATTAAGGCAATCTGGGTTCAAACATACATACATGGTATTATTTAAAACCCTGTATATCATTCAAAGTATCTCCATGCAGCTGACAACAGGGAAAAATTGTGTGTAAGAGACCCAGACCATTTTGCAAACACATCTGAGTCCCTTCCAACTCACAATATTCTGTGATTCTGATTCTGCAAGACATCTGGAAGTGAGAGAGGATAGCCTGTAGCTTTTGAAATATTCCTGGACACATACCTGGGCTAATGAGTCAAGCCCATACTCAATACAGACAACAGAGCTCTGACTACAACTCAACTTATTTAAAATAAGTTCTACTGTTTGATGATCTGAAAGATGGGCTGTCTCTACTGACTGAAAAGAAAACAGGCAGTACTGGATGAGAACCTGCAGAATTGTATACACCACTGCCAACATTCAGCTGTCTTACTCTGAAAATACGTCCAACCCTAGAGGCACCGTTTACCCTCTTAGACATCCTTGTTCAACCTCCTCTGCCTTGAGGTATTGATCTCCTGCAGGTCAGTGTCTCTGGTGTCCAAGACCAGGTACTGGCAGAGGGGCTCAGCAGAGGTGGCATGTGGGAAGAGTCACAATGTCCTGTGCTGGGCATTGCTGGTTTCAGCCAGCTCCAACATCTCCCCTTCAGGCCACAAATCAGTCCAAAACTATGCTTTCCTCCAGTTTGGATTTGATTAATATCTGGAAGCATCCCACTCTATTAAAGTGTCTAATTTCAGCCCTCAAGCTCTTCACAGACTTAAAATCCCACTTCCACCTGCAGGAATATTTCAGTCCTGCCATTTTCCTCTTTAATATGGATTTTTAGAGCTATCTTCAAAATAAATATACTAATCTATATTTTTTTCTATAATAATTTGAGTGCTAACACCAAGCACAAGGCACATCAGAAGCTGCCAATTTATTTTGAAAAAAAGGACAGGGAGACTGTGTCCTGTATCAAGATGACATCCTGAGGCTTAAAATATTCAGTCAATCTTTTTAGACTGCTGCCTCTCCAGATAAGATCTGCTTGATTTTTGTTGTATAATAGCTAAGTGATTAGGGCTTCATTTCCAGCTGTATCTTTAGCCACTTCTGTTATGCAAGTAATAAACAATTTCTTTCTCTCTCATTCTTTCCTTTTTTATTTTTGTCTTTTTAATCTTTTTCACAGTAGCTGGCTTTCCATCGACTCTCTGAAATAACTGACATATAGAAGTCAAAGTCAGTGTTGTTAATCCCCTGTTCCTGGATGTGTATCTTCCTCTATTTCTTTTTCTTAATTGAGAATTTACCCTCTGACAGAGCTTCCCACATTTCCTCTCAATTTGATTTGTCTGTCAGAAGTGGAGAGAAGAAAATCTCATCTGATTTTAGGCTGTATCTGCGTGTTTTGAGCAAGTGGAAAAGGGAGCAGGGAGCTGTTGATGCCAGCATGCACAGCAGTGCTGGGAGGTTACCAAGCAACGAGACAGAGATATGTCACAGGAGCAGGGGAGATAGGAAAGACAAACAGAAGTGTGGACAAAGGATTCAAGAAGATGAAGGGAGGTATCATGATTGCTTGGCCTCTTTCTAATTTCTTACCTTGAGTTGCAATGGCGTCCATAAACACAGGCTGTGAAAAGTATCTCAGTTTGTTTACGTGGACCATTGGAGGCAGAAGGGATGGAGAAAGCCTTGAGTGCAACCTGGTTATCAGAGGATTATCCTGCCAAGAGTCCACTGCATAAGCAAAAGGGGGGAAATTGTGCAAGTGAACACAAAAAGTGCATGTTTGTCACTGGGAGAGAGGGAATCACAGTACCAACAAATCCTATTGTATTACACATAATGTAAATAATATTAGTAAAATCTGACTTCAAAAATGTTCACAGTCCATAGAATATCTTAAATTTGGAATTTAGATTTTCTTAGTTTTAGAAATTTCTTAAAAATTGCTCTTGCACCAATTTTCCACACCCCTGAGTCCATCCGAATAATTTAAATGAAATCGGTCTTCCAAAAATGAAAGATGAGGAAAAGCTGGAATGTAGAATCCTTAACTCCCTGCTTCATTTTTTTTGCAAAGAATTTCAGGTTTATCAGGCCGTCTAATGCATATTCTCTTCCCTTGTTAGGTTTCCAAGCTTAAATGAAGTTGGATACAGTAAATGCTTAAAAGAACCACACTTGCCTTTTGGATAGTATCTGGCAAGATAAAGGGTCAACAGCTGCCTTCAGCTCCTCCTATACCCTTTAAGCCAACTTAAACAAACCCTAGGTAAACATAGCAACATGATATTATGTTTCCCTGAAAGGAAAGGTTTCATAAATATGTAAAATCAAGGAAACAAGTGTAGTTCATGACATTATTAAATCGGTTTAAATTCATTGGATTATCTTCAACTGTGTTTATAAACTGTCAAATTTTGTAGCACTACTAAAATTAACCTAAAAAACTGTATAAGTGTTTTGAATTGCCCAATGTTGTCTTAAGATATTTATTCTGAAAATTGTAATATGCATGTAATGGTGTATGCAAAATACTCTGAAATACCTTGGAGGTCCTTTTTTTTTTTTTTTTTCTCAATAGCATGCTTTTTTTCCCAGCTTTTATCAGTATCTTTCCTCAACACTGCGGGAAATTGAGAACTGATTTTTGAGCTTTTGACAACAATGACCCAGCAATTCATGTGAACAAGTCAATTTTTTTCTAGGCCATTATGACAGAGTGATGTTTTTAGAGCCTGGGGTTCAGAGAAAAATAGCAATTGCTTTCTCCTTGGAAAAATAAAGCTGAAAAATGACAGCAACCATTTGAAGATGCTGTGTTCCTCAGTAGTCCTTTCTTAGTGGAATATAAAAGTTTGAGCAAAGAAGCAGCTCTAAATGTTGCTAAGTCAGTGTCTGGAACACGACAGACATACAAAAACTGGTATCCTTGTTATTCAGCTACCGTTTCAAAGCATTTCCCCAAGGTTGGCTTGAGGGTGAGCTGCACCAGCAGGAGACTCCATCATGTGGTCTCAGCATTTTTCTGCTATATCTTAGTGGCAATTCATGTCACACATTATTCATTATAGAGCTCGGGGACTCCCAGACCTGCCAATTGAGAGGTGTGTCACCTGCACTTACAAGCTACAGAAACATGGCCTTATCTCTTAGCCCTTACAAATTCAATTTCTGAGCAGCCTTTAGAACAAACAAGTTGCCATGTGATCAGCCTCTGTTAAGCTTTCACAAAATCTCCTATAGGGGGGAGCACAGATGTGTATTATTATATTTTTGCACACCTCCTTCAGTAGCTGGTAGAAACATTACCAAAATTAAAAATGCGACATGAACCAAGTAAAATACATTTTTTTAAATGGGAAATTATCCATCTGGTTCATTTAATTTTTCCCTGTTTGCCTCAAGAGTGTCATTCAAATTGTGAGATGCCCTATTTTGGTCTGCAATGCCTATTCATTTATCAGAATGGATGTGTATCCATGCACACATTAGAGCCATGCATATGGCCCTCAAGATAATCTGAGGAGAAGGAAAAGTTACAGATTGTATCTGCCAGTGAAACAACCTCCTACCACCCTAATTAAATAAAAAAAAAAATCCAAAGTAAATCCACAACTCCATTACCTCTGAGTAAGCTGATATTTGTACTCAAACAAGAAGATCATTAAGAAAATGTATGTTACTTAAGAAAACATATCTGCATCTGCGTTGAAATAACAGGAAAACAAACTGATTGAATAAAACCTGTGGGAGTGAAAGAGAATATCATAAATTGGGAGACCAGACTGGGCAGAGAAAGACAACTATCTGGAGAAAATGTGAATACACCAGGTATTCTCCTTGGAGCTGCCTTAGGAAGAGTATTTCTAGAAGAGCAGAGGTCACAAAAGCAGTCCTTATAATTTATAGAATGGCAATGCAAATTCAAATGCTGTAAGTTATTCAAATTGAATAAAGCCCTGAATGTAGGACTGGAAGTGAGGGACTACTGTACTGCACTAAACTGCAACTTTTTAAAAACAGGACACAGCAGGAGATGGAGGAAACAGATGATCCCACATCTGACTGGTGTGGAGCTGTATTTGTAAAGGTTGCAAGCAGAGATCTGGATATGCCTTTTTAATGAAATACTTCTCCTTAGAATATGCTACTCTGCCTTAACTGAACCACTTCGTGATGAAATGTGTCAGTTGAATTTTAATCAGAAAAGATTTTTTTGTGTTCAGGGTAAAATTCCCAGTGAGAGAAAACCTACTTTCCAGTATCCAATATACTGATGATTAGGCCCTCTGTGATCTCTGCAGCTGAAGGAAACCTTGATTGTCTGTCCCAGCAGAAGATTTTCCCTCTTACCACTGAATATTTTAACTATAACCTAACCACATCCCAGGCTCCTAGTTCCTTCCTCCCTAGACCTGCATACCAAGGATTTCCAAAGATGCTTTTTCTAACCTAAGACATAAGAGAAAAAGCTTCCTCTCAAATGCTGAACATTTTTTCCCGACAACCTCTTGCAATCTTCAAGTCAGCAAGAGTGCTCCTGAGTTGGCACCAACCAGTGTTGTACTAGAAAATACGTCTTTGCTTTTTAACTGGCTTTAAAATAGAGGGTAGATGCAGATAACATATTAGGATAAAATTTTTACTGTGAGGATGTGAGGCCCTGGCATAGGCTAGCCAGAGAAGCTGTGGATGCCCCATGCCTGAAAGTGCTCAAGGCTGCTTTATTCCTGTCATCTGCAGTATATTCCTCCTCAAAAGGAGCAGTCTGATTTCACAATTAATCTCTGGTGACCTTAGTAAGCTGCAATAACTATGTAGCATCAGAAGTCACAGCTCCTGTCTGTGTTTTGTTCCAGTTATTCAATTAAACGCACGTGGAGCAGCCATGTAGCACCAGTGTTGTGTATGGAGGGCACTTGAAATATAAATGGACATTATTTAATGAGTGGAGGCATTTAGATATAAATACCAAGAAGTGCAATTAGCTTCAGAACATCAGCTTTAAAAAAAACCAAGCTTGTCATTGGCTTACAAATGGCTGTTTCCCATTTGCAACTGTTATTTCCTTAAGTTTGCTCTTGTTTTAAATAATTTCTTTAACCCTAGTTTGAAATGAATCTTGCTAGTGTCAGCTATTGCTGGGGGGAAGGAGGGGAATCTCATTTCAAGTAAACTGGGTCAGTTCCCTTCTTTGTCATTACGAATAATTTCACTGTTGCAGTTTAAAAGAACTTATGTAAGTTGTCTGGTTCATGGAGGTACTCAATTCACATAGCAGCAAATTGCCATGAGATGCGTGGGGTTGTACCTACCTATACACAATGTATATTCTCTGACAATCCAGAGAATTTTTTTTTACTTTAAAACATATTGTTTATAGTAAGCAAAATCAGTTCCATGAACATAGAAGTTTATATCCTTACCTAAAATTAACTATTCCCACATTTATATGTGGCCATTTTTATAACACATTTTTTTTGTTTTATCCTCTGAATTTATTTGAATTATTGGGATTGAGAGCATAATTTCATAGATAATTTGAGTTAAAACTGCATTAAAATGTTGTATAAATTAACACAAACATAAAATTCTTTACTATTTTTCCTGTTGTGAATCTTGTGAGTCAGCATATCATTAGTACTTTAATTTTACAGTGTTTGAGGTTTTATTTCTTTCATTCCAAAATTTTTGATGAGTTTTCATGATTGGATTTTTTTTTTTTTTTTTTGCCTGAATATATATTATGTACGATTCCTAAAATGTGGGAAGAACAATGAGACTCACAACATGAATTCCTTAGCAATAGCTGTTCGATAGGGTTTTAAGATACCAAGACATTTATGCATTGTCTTTGAATTCCACTGTTATTCTACTAAAATCTGTTTTCTATTATGTGAATACAAGTAAAAGCTCTCCTAGATAATCTAAAAAACTTTATTTTCAAATACAGTCTCATCAGAGATTTCAGTTTCATAAAAAGAATTTATATTCACCAACTATAGCAAACAGATGTGAAAATTTTTACCATTTTTAAATATCTTCTTTATTTCTTGGAAAAATAATCGCTACCTTTGACCACTAAAACATAAGAGAGGGATCAGCCTCAAAGAAAGATAAGAGAATTTTCCTAAACTTAAGGAGATAGATCAGGATTCAAGTGATTTAGATTTATTCTTTGGCACTAAAGCAGACTTCCAAAGCACCCTTAGCTAATTACTTTTGGCTAAAATGGCACCATTGCCTGTATGAATGGGATTGCACAATATGAATCCTCTCACTTATGTGAATAATTTGTCATTTTCCTGGAAGGAAATTAATTCTTTTTTTTTTCCTTTTTTTTTTTCTATTTGTTTTTTTTGTATTTTTTCTTAAGGAAATATTGCCTTATCATCTGATCAAGTTCCTGTTCTTCTGCCTGTTATATTACAATAAGATTATTCTTTTTGTTGTCTAGAAATTAAGCTAAAGACCTCACTGGACCATATTGTCTTCTCCTTCATCTTTCTTTTTCATATATTATGGAGGGTTATGTCTGGTATGGTTTGCAAATTGCGGTCTCAGAGTGCAATGTTTTCAGTGATTCCTCCAGGACACCTTGCTGCAGTTTAATTTGCTCCAGATATTCATAGCAACATTTCCTAAATATTGACATACTGTCATCATGTATTTAGAACTAAATTAGATTTAAAATAACTCATGGTGGAGTAACCACCTCACTTCCTTTTCCTGTTGGGACATAGAAAGGTTTGAGTTGGAAGGGACCTTAAAGTTCACCTAATCTCAACCCGCCCTGCCATGGGCAATGACACCTTCTACTTGACCAGGTTGCTCAAAGCCCCATGCAACCTAGACTTGAACACTCCTAGGGATGTAGCATCCATAATTTCTGTTCTGGTGTCTCACTACCCTCACAGTAAAGAATTTCTTCCTAACATATAATTTAAATGTCTCCTCCTTTAGTTTAAAACCATTCTCTCTTTTCCTATCACTATTTGCCTGTGCAAAAGTCACTCTCCCAATATATATCTTTCTCACATGTATATCAATATATTATTCTCTTAGTCAATGAAAAGTTTACAAATTGATCGGTGGTTTGTTTTTGGTTTGGTTTGGGTTGGGTTGGGTTTTTTTTTCTATCAGGGCAAATAGTTTCAGAACCTTCAATCCTCAGACCTAATTTCAGTCAAGCCTTATTAAAAGTTGCTAACTTGGACAAACTATGGAACAGATAGCTTTTAGTACAAAATAGACATCACTTCTTTGGCTGTTCCCCTAGATGTCCTCACAGGCCATCCAAAGTCACTGTCAGACCTGTGGATGTCCAGTAAACCTTAATTATTCAGTGTGCTATAATTTCACTACTACTACACCCATTCCCACCAGGCTTTGCTGCTAAGGCTAACTTTTCACTAAGCCCTGCAGGCTCCAACCTTGTTATATGAATGGTGTCAAAGACAGAATTTGACCCACTGTACATGACCAGATAATGTGAGAAATTTGGTGTCTTACACACAGAAACAAATACAGAGGATGGTAGTTAAAACCTAAGTAAATTAATTGGAGTTTTAATAGATGAAAAGACATACAATGTGAAAGAGAGATGGGGTTCATGTGCTTTATGCAGTGCATTATACTATGCTGTCCCAAACATTCAAATGAGCTCATATAAAGGTGGCTCAGCTGTCTCTCTCCTGCATAGTACTCAGCAAAATGAGTACTTGGAATATTAAAAGGTGGAATGGACACTTGACTCTGTGTCAAGAGGAGCCAGCACGTTGAATGAAAGGGTCAAGGTGAAAGATGGATGAGAAAAAAAAACAATATGAGTAGTGGACTAATAGAAAATGTTAATAAAAATATTGGAAACTCGGATTTATAACTAGCTTGAATGATATCTGCATAATTACAAGTCTGAATAGAAATGTTCAGGGGTAAAAAGTGGAGGTTGCTCTGCCCCTTCAGCGAATACCCAACAAAAGAAGAGAAATGAGTCCCTGACTTCTGATGGGATCCCTCGGCAATATCAGTCTCTCATGGTTTTCTTGAGTAACGAGTTACCCTTCTGACTTTGCAATCCCTTTCCATTACGTTGGAGTCACGTTCACTTTTAAGCCGTAGATTGAATAACTTCTCAAGCAGAAATATTGCCCATATCTCGTAATAATGACTGAAACCAAGAATACTTTATTTGTCCCAGCAAGTCTCTAATAAAAAATTTGATCCAGTCCTTTTGATTACTAAATGCACTTAGTTATCCACTAACATTGAAGTGTACTAAGAAACTGCTAGAAAAGGCATCAGGGACCTGTCTCCTACTTCAGGCTTTGCTACATTTGCACCAATGAAGCATTAGAAAAAGCAGCCACTGGGATTGACAGTGCCTGCTCGAACCCTCTATTATTGTAACATCCTACTAGGATCTTGTTATTCATTATCTATGGTTTCATTATCACACTTACTGTCCATGGAAACCATTACATCAGGCTGCATCTGAGGATAATCTGATGGATTTTTTAAAAGCTACTTCTGGAACTCTACAGCACTTAACAGTTTTTTCAAAGTTAGTACAAGGAATGATTCATGTTCTACCCCTTGCCTTTAAGGATGATGGACCTCATCCAATTTGGGGGTGGGAAGGAGTGAAGCAGACAGCATAACGATGCACAAACACCCAGGGTTCCTAGACAGTATCTGGGGATGTAACTGTCTGAGTTTGGGAAACAGAAAAACAGGAGAACTGAAGTGGTATCTCATGTGCAATGCTGGGAGGCTGCAGCTGCATTAAAGTCAGGCAAAGGAATGTATTTTCCATTTTCTAAATTGTCTTGTTCCCAAATGGGCTCTTAGAGATGCTTTGCAATCTTTTTTTTTTTTTTTTTTTTAAGAGTAAAAGAGATTGATAGGGTTTCAAAGGTCAATTACATTAAAAAATGCTGAATCCTTTTACATTAATGCCTTAATTGTTTTTATTCTAAGGCTTTTCACTCAGATGTCAAATTCAATTTCTCATTTTTTTTTCTCCTGGGTCACAGATACTTAATATTTCTTATTGACACATGATGAACCTTTCTCTTTAATATGTAGCTTCTTTAAAATTAGTCTCTTGAATGATTAGCTCAATCTATTTTGCTGTGGTTGGATGTCAAGGGGTTTTTTTGGGTTTGCATTTCAGGCTTTTTTATGTTTCCTATTAGGTCTCTGCTATTACCAGGTATTCTTAGGAAGAAATTAGATCAAGAAGTAACACTCAGATGTCAGCAAGCACTACTAACACTAAAGTGTTGGGAAAATTAAATGTCAAAATCACTGATACCTAGGATTTTGCCCATTTCTTCTTTTGAGAACCTCTTTTTTCTCCTCTAATACAAAATTATATTCACCAATGTTTGGCGAGAATTTACTTGGAAAAAATATTTTCTTCTTAGAGTTTTGAGCTGTACACTACTGCATGTGTTAAACTACCAGAGTAAAAACTAAAACATCTAGAGGCAAAAGAGGCATTAAAAAGTGTTTTGAAGGAGGCTCAACTTCTGCACTGGTGTAGTTCTCTAGAATTCCAGAGGGAAAAGGTAGCTGTGGTAAATGCTGTACCGAAAGCAGCTGGACAGCTTCAGATCTGAAAAGTGTTTTTCCTTCCTAGATACTTTCTAGTGCTCAGCATTAGCAATTCTCAACCTCTTCTTTTATTTGCCAATCATACACACACATGGAAAAGATGAAAGAACCAGGAAGTGAGGACAAAGGACAGAACTGCAGAGAGAAATGCAATGCTCTGAAAATAATTTAGAAGTCAATGAAATTAAGATTGCTGTATTGAGCCTCTACTTTCTACCGGATCCTTGGTCTCAATTCATTCTCAGCATTCACCTGGCATGTAAGCAACTCACCAAGTTATTGTACATTTGATTTCACTGTGAAAACAGAATGGGCTCCTATTTCAAACCCCCTATCTTTGGAACAGGCAGGTGCTATTGATTAGAGCAGACATCTTGAAAAGCATCAGGCTGAAGTATCTTAAAATGCCACTTCAAGAGGCTCAAAGAGCATCTGTTGCCAGCTGAGGATTGTTTACTGAGCTACATAGAAAGAGCTGCTGGATGTGGTACATGTGGGCTCTGTCTCAATACTCCCGACAGTGTCTTTCATCTCAAATTCAGTAACAGCTTGATTGCCCTGCAAGTAGGAGTTTCTGTCATGCTTTGCCATTACTTAACCCAGCTCCCACAGAAGTCAGTAATAAACCTGCTCAACTGACTGCAGAAATTTGGTCAACATTGGTGCACTCTGCAAAATTCTTTCCCAAGTCAGAGAAATCTCTGTGCAGTACCCAACAGCCACTAAATCTTGCTCCACTTTTAAACATGATTTCACTGCTCAAGATATCTTGTCACCAGGGTAATAATAATATCTTCAGTAAATAAAGTGTCAATCATAATTTTCTATGAATAATGAAGGGATTTGAATAATATGGAGGAAAAAAGCTCCGCAGACAAATACAAAATAGACAAAGAAAAAACTTGTAAATTAAAAGTTAATACCTTTACAAAAGACTGTGCATTGCATTGAAGGTTTGTTGGGCTTATTCAAGTGTGTAGGTTGCTGTGAGTGAGTGAGCATGTGTTGTGATGATCAGTGGCAACAATCAATAGCAAAACTATTCGTTTAAGAGAAATCATTGCCATTCACAACCCTATCCTCTCCTCCTGTCTCTTAGACTGGATAACACAACCATGACTCACTGAAAGTGGAAAGGGAATCTTCTCTATCTTGCCCATTTTTCACAGGTAGCAATGAACAAAGTTGTCCTCCGGCATAGATTCTTGCTACATTTTCAACATCTTTTGTTTTTCAAGAAAATGTCAAGATTAGTGATCTCTTTTAGTTAATTTCCATAAAATTTTAGAAATTATTTGCCTGTTCCTTCAGAAAGAAAATACACTTGCTGCAAGGATTGTAGGAGTCTCTCAGCTTTTCCTTCCATCATTTACATTGTGCTTAAGAAGCCTTTATATAAAATATTGTAGGGTGAGAGTGTTAGGTATCTTGATATTTGCTGTTTGCAAGATTAACAGAAACATGACACTTGACTAAAGAGTGACAGTATTATCTGTAGCCAAGTCTTGTGTGTGCAAGTGGGTTCTGCCCAGAATTGGATGTGTAAATCAGTGACTACATCCGACTGGCCATGCTCTTTCTTTCTGTCTCTCAGCTGTCATTGCAGTAAGCTGAGAAAACTGGAGACACTCTACATACCAAGCAAGGTCCCACTTTGCATATAATGTGAATTTTCAATGTCTTTTTTACATAAAATCCTTGCCATCAAATCTTTCATTTCCTCATTGTCCCTCCTTCCAAATCTGTAACTCTCCTCCTTCTGGAGGTTTCCATTCCCCTGGAAGTTTCTGTCATCATTAGGAAACATCAGTGATTAGTCAGAAGCATTGTGTGGTCAAAAACCACTACTTGGCCCAGATTGGGTTTGAAGTGCAGATACGAGCACAGCTAGTAGGGCTCCTCATCCTCCCTGCTCAGTACTGGATCTTACTTAGCATGAAGAGAGAGAATGAAGTCCTGCAAAAACCGACACTACACTGAGCTGGTTATTTTGTTATCCTGTGTTGAGCAGTAAGATACGCAGGCAATACTGTTTCTATGACGCTTTTCAAAATATTTCAGTATTAAATATTAAGCTCTACAGCTCGGATCCAAAGCTGCTAAATAGCACATAGTCAGAGAACGAAAAGATCTTTTAAATATTTCAGTCCATCAGTTTTTTGATACGGAATTTTTACTTGGGTTTTGTCCAATCTAGTCTTAAATATCCCAGCACTTTTCTTCAAAAGCTTTTCTCCTGCCAAAGTCATTCAGGCAGATGGTATTAGCAAGGCAGGGAAAAAGGGACATTTCCTGGCTTGTGTAGCTCCAAAGATATATTGTGATGTTTCCTTGATATTTCACCATGATATTTGAATATTCTGCTGTTACAATTTAATACATTTCAGTAAAAACATCCTCCTCTCTTATCTCTTACCTCTTACCCTACACTTCCATCTAATCTTGATCATATATTCACTTGATGGCAAACAGAAAAGAGGTGTTTTGAAAAATTATGAAGTCTACCTTGAGGCTGTGTTACATGTGTTCTAGTATGCATTGTGATATATTATAATCCTTTGTATGTATTATATTTTATTTGCATTTTATCATATCTATTTTATTATAATGAATGAATGCAATTACAATGTAAACTATGTGTTATATTTATTACAGTAAGCATTTTAATATATGTTATGTCATGACATAATACCTGGATTTGCCTGTTATTTGAAATATAATAATCACAAGCAACAAACCTACAAATAAGAGCAGGACTTTTTTTCCCCGAGACTTTAGTTTTGACTCATTAAACCAATGGAAGTCTTGACACATCCTCACATAAGAGGATAGGGTATAGGGCATGGGCCTTAAATAGGAAAAGGGTAGATTTAGATTATTAGGAAGAAATTCTTTACTATGAGGGTGATAAGACGCCAGAACAGGTTGTCTAGAGAATTTGTGGATGCCCTATCCCTGGAAGAGTGTAAGGCCAGGAGGGATGGGGCTCTGAGTAATCTGTTCTAATGGAAAGTGTCCCTGCCCATGGCAAGTGGGTTGGAACTAGACGATCTTTAAGGTCCCTTCCTACTCAAACATCTCTGTCATTCCATAATTCTATGTGGCTATTTGCATACACTGTGAAATCCATAAAATCCTATATTCTGAATAGAGGGATAATATCATAATTATCTTCCTTTTTCCCCTGAGTGCACTGTATTGGTATTAGCCCATACAATTCTCCTTAATTTAAATTACTTCTTTTCTTTCTAATATTATTTTTTGTGGATTTGATTCTTCATCTGTCTTTTGTTAGAGACCAAACTAAATTGTGAAAAAGAAATGGAAGAATTCATTCTCAAACCCGTTGTATCTGATATATTCATCATTTCTAATGCACTGACTTTTTCCATGCCCAGCTTTAAAATCTAAGCCAGGAGATGTGAGACGTCTTTAGAAAAAAAGGGGAAAAAACACAAACAAACAAACAAACAACACAAAAAAACTCCACAAAACCCCAAAAACAGATAAAGCCTTCTACATGAGCAGCAAGCTCAAATCTTAATTACCAGTAGACATCCAGAGACAGTTTCAGACATTCCCAAAGGTGAAGAGGGGTTGTTCATGTCACCTTCCTGTAATTATATGAAGATGAGAGTGGAAAGCATTGACACATGGCAAATGAAACCGATCTTGAAGAGGGCATTGTTATAAAGAATCAGTGAAGTATGCACCACTAGGCTTTGACCTTCATGCAGCAGGAGGCAATGAAACAAAATTCTTTGATTTAAGAGAGTGTTTTTAAAAAAAGAATTGGACAGTTTATGAATCACGGAGTGCCAGGGTTGCAGATGGCACTGCATGGGTGCACAAAAAGTTAAGAGAAGGTAGTAAGGAGACTTCCCTCTCCTTACCTCACTTCTCGGTCCTTCGACTTTGTGAATGTGAAGGCTCAAGTGGAGATAAAGGACTGGAAACCCCAAGGAGTGCAAAAAAAGGTAACAGTCCTTTCATTTTCACAGCTGACAGAGCAAGGCCAGTCGGGAGACAGCAGTGTGGATGGGAAAGAGGAGCGTATCACCTTTAACTTAAATGCTTTAACAGTATTTTCAGTCTTCACATGCTCCCTAAATTTCTATCCCAAACCCATAGAACATTTCCAATGATATATGTTCAAATCTGTATTTGAAACTGGGTTGTAGCCTTCTGAGTGTCTGTGAACTACAAAAGATAGCTAAGGAAACTAAATCTGCTTTCAGTAGGCTTGAATTTTCAGGGCAGGGTTTGGATAATTTGAAGACTGATGAATCAGGCAAGATAGACAGCTACAATCCTGTCCTACTATTTAGCCGTTCAAAATTTGTGAACTGCCTTTTGATTTTACTCTTTAGCATGTCTTCAGTTCCGTCTTTGCCTCCCGATCATGATGTTAAGGTGGACTTCACATTTTCTTACAGATGCCTTTGGACAGACATCCTACAGAGTACCAGTCTCTCATTCCAAGGCTGTCCCACTACCTCTGAGCAATAGCAAAGCAAGGATGCTCTGGAAGTTTCTGGCTGTAAGCCATGAACAGAGATTTTCAAGACTGTGCTTTTGACATTGGTTTAAATGTATATTTGCAGAGACTTGAAGGCATGCAGGAGAATGGCACTAGGCTGGAATCTCAGCAGAGAGTGAGAGTTGAGTTGTGTAGAAGACAGTCAAGCAAGTGAATTACAGCAAAAATTAGCAGCAGAAATGGTGTTAGATCTTCTTGTAACTACCAATCTGGTCTTTAAGACTCAATACACACTTGTTTACATGCCATGACACTGTTCTTAAAATCTTTATTAAATCCATGCTTTGTACAGAGAGAAAGAAGACTTTGCTAGTCCCTACACAAGCAAGGAGTGAATAACAATCAATACTTATTAACTCACCCTGAGGGGGATGAGTTAACCCACCAAAATGTCATCACGATAGTGGAAATTCCACACACCGAGCCTCACTGTGCTTATCATCAGTTACTGACTTTTGTCCATTATAAATTTGGAGCTAGAAAGGAACATGCTAGGGTGAAACCTGAGGAGGAAAATGTGTCACCAGGTCACACTTAGATTATCCAAGGGTGGGTGTCTCAACTTCAGGCAGCATCCAAAAGCTGTGGCTTTTTAACTCTCTTGGCCATTCTAGATAGTTTGTGTTACATTCCCATAAGATAACAAACCTCGTGATTTTAGATGGCATTACAAGCCATTTTAATGACTTTATGTTTGCCTTGTCTTTCAGTGCTAAAAACAGTGTTTGACTCTGTAACTTCCTCTACAAATATTTCACCAATTCACATATTATTGAATTCTCTACCTGTACAGGGCAGGTCAGACCCTTAGCACCAACCTTAGTTATGTTTACCTTGGCTATACCCATTTTTTAATTTCACACTTGATATGGATAGCCTGCTACCAAACGCTTTTCTCTCCCCATCAGTTCCTAACTGTAACAATAAACAACCAGTACATTCAAAATGCTGCAGTCAGAGAGGAACATATAAATATTTCATCATGCACTGGCTCTGAGAAAAATGTGAACAAATTAAGGTTCTCATGTCGCGCTTGTGAGACCAGTATTTTATCTTCTCTCTATTAAAAAAGTAATAATCAGAGAAATGCTGTAAACTAACATGAGGTCTCCTGAGCAACATGCAGCATGTCATTAGTCTGGCTATTTATATCCCACACACAGCCCCAGAAGTCATGGTATAAGGAAAGGGTATGCAATAATTAGTGCCGGAAGAGTACTGAGTTCAATGTGCAAATGAAACAAGTACTAATCACCCAGATGGTGTCATCTCTTCAGAGGTTCACTCTGACTGAGGATTATTAATCTTTCCTCTTTTTTAATTTTTCTGTTCTTTTTAATGCAGCTCACAGAAAAATAAATGCCGAGGGTTAAGAGGAAATACAGTATCATTTATTACTGCTGTTAATTAGTTGTGTGATGCTGATGCTTGGAGATACAAGAGAACAGAGAGTGCAGGTCCCTCTTGTGCTGAAGTTTGTACAAATAGAGAGATGGATCCACCTAAGCGTCGTGAAGGGCACCACAGGCAAATTGGCTTAGCTAGAGAGCAAGGGTTATCTGAAGTCCTTGCCACGATTAACATTTTGTGAAATCTTTTTCATTTCTACCATCATTTTAACCCTCTCTCTGTCCACCATCACTTCTCACCCTTCTAACTTTTCATTCTCTTCTGATTTCCTTCTCCAAAGTTCTGCTCTCAGCCTGTGACCTTGGATTTCTGCAGGAATCCTGATTATGTTCCCTACTCTCCTCTTTTAGAAGCTCTCTTGAAAACAGCACTTTTCCAACCAATTCCTTCCTGCTTCACAGAATCCACAAGCCCATTAGCAATTTATAGCACTGTATATGATCAGAGTCATCTGTGAGGCTAAAATCTGCTTTTAGTAACCAATATTCTGCTTTTGCTGAAGTCAGTTTTTAATGAGGGCACATTCTGATGTGTGTTCCTTTCTATATTTTTGGGCATTTTAAAGCCAGACTTAGCACCTCCTACACTGATATACTACCATCAACAAAATATAGGGTAGAGTTTCCTTTGCCCTAAATTCTGTATTATCTTGAGGTTTATTTGTCCTTCACTAAAACTGAAGATGCTATTAATATTGTTCTTGTGGTTACTGCTATTGTTAACATTACTATAAACCATATTCGCCTTGTATTCTACATTTTGTTTGCAATACTCATGATTTCTTCAGTAGGGGTTACCTGAAGAGATAAGACCTTAATCTGAACACCTCAGTCAGAATTGACACTTCTAATGGAGTTTATTTTGCTGAGACAACATTTAAAAACAAGGTGGTTGTTTTTTCTGGTTGGTCTGTTGTTGTTGTAGCTGTTCTTATTTATACATTTAGAAAAACATTTAAAAAACTGTGGGCTTGACTGTGGTCATTTGTGACCACATTAACCACAAACATCTCCACTGCCATCAAGATATACACTTATACTGATGCAAATAAGTGTATAATCAGATGTATAGAAGCCATACTTTGGTGGAGTACTAGAATTTAACGTTCTTCTGTGAAGATTTCCACATGTTAAATACAAAGAGTCAATGCCCTTTGCCATTAAGATGGAATGCCAGAGGGAGGAGGGAAAAAGTTGGCTGGGTATTTCCTTTCACTGGATGATTTTTTCAGATCACTAGGTTCCTCAGTCCTCAGCAACTCTGGTTGTCAATATTTTTCCTGGAAAATCAGAATTCTTCATTTCAGGACATAGATAGTCAAAGATCATCAGTTGCTGTGATACTGAAATAAGGGGAGGCTGTAAAGACATGTCAGAGAAAAGCAAGAAGGGCAGCTTTTCAACACCTATGTTTTAGCAGGCTCTCAGCCAAATTGCTACACAGAATTAAGCACCTGAGCTTTCTGTACAGTGACTGAGAAGAGATTAAAAACTGATTCCCCAAAGTGATTCACTAAGCTGAGGCAGGAGTAGGAGAGGACTCTTAATTCTCTCTCTCCCCTGGACTTTAAGTGCTTTTAAGCTTCAATAATCCTTAGGCTTCATCAGGCAATTACCTCCCATTGGGGGCACAATTGGAGATGGGATGAGGACCTCTGGAGCCACAGACTTGAGGCTGCAGCTGCTTGCACCCATACACCAGAATGTTAGTCAGGAAAGAGAAGATGGGTTATTTTTAAACCTCGTGTCTTCTGTAGGAATATGAGACCTCACTTCGATATCCCTCTTGGTTTGGATGTTTTTCTCATGTGGGGGAATTAGTACAAAGGGGCTTCAGAATATGTCCATTAACCAAGCACCAGCCAGGTACTCTGCACCACTAACATCACTTTCCTCTGGGTAAGATGCATGTCATTAGTTATGGGAGTGGGGAACGAAGAACTGGCCAAAACAGTTTCCTGCTGTGGATGCTTCTGATTAGCAGTGCAGTGAATTGTTCATCTTGTCAGTGAGCACAAAATTGCAAAAGGCTGGTGAGTTTGTTGCCATTCATCCAGAGATCAGCCTTCTGTGCCAAGCTTGGCTGCACCCATCGGGTACATGGCCTTTGGTATGTGAGGGGCTGCACGACCTTTTCTTACCAGTGAGGCTGTGGGAGCTGAAGGTCATTTGGAGGTGGCAGTTGAAAAGGATGACTTTTCATGGGAATGTGCTGCTTTTATCTCCACTTGCG
Organism: Serilophus lunatus; assembly: GCA_013399895.1. Classification (NCBI taxonomy): domain Eukaryota; kingdom Metazoa; phylum Chordata; class Aves; order Passeriformes; family Eurylaimidae; genus Serilophus; species Serilophus lunatus. The sequence continues at coordinate 422,787 of VXBA01005793.1, read as the reverse complement.
CCAAGTTGCAACAGAATCATAGAATCAAAAAATGTTAAGGGTTGAAAAGGACCATAAAAATCTTCTACTCCTGACCACTCCTGTCATAGGCAAGGACAATAGATCACTAGACCAGGTAGCTCAAGGCATTGTCCAACCTGGGTTTGAATACTGCCAGGGTTGGGACATACACAACCTTCCTTGACAACCTTTTCCTGTTAATCACCACCATCAGAGTAAAGAATTTCTTCCTAATACCTAGCCTAATTTTCCCCTCTTTCAGTTTGAACCCATTACTTCTTGTCCTATTACTGCAGTCCCTCTCCAGCTTCCCTGCAGAGCCCCTTTGGATACTGGATGGTTGCTATGAAGTCTCCATGCAACCTTCTCTACTTCCCTAACTTTGACAACCTGTCCTCATGAGAAAGGTGCTCCAGTTCTCTTATCAACTTTGTAGTTCTCCTCCAGACTTGCTCCAAGAGTTCCACATCCTTCTTTTTGTTGGGTCCCCACCCTTGCATTATAACAAGAGCAAAACATAATACCTAAATTCACAGCATAATGGCTTTCAGGAGAATCACCCTCAGGTGTGTCCTCTGTCATTTCTGAAGTCAGTAGGATGGGAGAGCTGTGCTATGCTCGGCCATTACCTCATTTCTTTTCTTTCAAACATGTGCTGTCATCAATCTTTTGGTGCTTGAAACATCAAGCGCAGGAAGTAAGTGGGACGTAGGATTTTCCTTTCAGCATTGTTCAGGCAATTACAGGATGCAGCACAGATGGAAGAAGCTTGTTTATACCAAATGTGCTGAAGCTATTGATAAAGGACAGCTTCATCCCTCTCTCAACAACACCCTCTGTCCTGACATCTTGAACAGGTGCCATGAGCTTCACTTCAAGATTAACCATAATCTGCAGACAAACAACTTTCTGGAACACAATCATTTTGAAAGAAAAGTCCTGGGCTTTTGTTGGGTTTTTTCCCCCATTTTTAAATGTTATTTATTCTTTAAACTATTTTTTTGTCTCCCATAAACAGCTTAGATAACAGTGCTGCATCTTGCAGGGGATTCTGTCTTAACTGTTCTACTCATCTCTCAAATCATGTTTTTTTCTTAGAGATGTCCACAGCCAAGGAATGTGAGATTCACTGTGGAACTGTGACCATCCCCCAGTCTTCTCCACTTAGAAGCCTCTTCTCAAGACCACAAAAGAGCCAATCTAGTAAGACCTCATTACCCACCCTTTGATCTGTATTGTTACCACTGTCTACCTCACCTATAAGTTTATAAAAAAACCCAGAAAAACAAACAACTTAGTGAGAGGCACTTTTATTTCTGCATGTAGATTACAAAAAAAAAAAAACAACACTAACTTTCTAAACCTTTCAGGGAAGAAATTTTTTTCTAGTATCCATTATAAACCCTTCCTGGCACAATTTGAGATCATTTCCTCTCATCCTATCACTTGTTATTTGGGAGAAGAAACCAACGTTCATCAGGAGAAGTTACAGGAGAAGGCACAGACAACAAACCAGAAAGAATTGTCATTCTAATCTATGAAATCTTAACATTATTTTACATGCTGCATCAATTCTCAACTCTACATCACAAAAATTATATACTAGAACTAGAAGAAAAAAAAAAAAAAAAAGGAAAAAAATTACTAAAGAGATGGACCATCTTCTATAGGGATAGATATAAACCAGGAGAACTGTTTGTCTGGAAAACAGATGAGGGGAGACAAAATAGTGAAGAATATGTTTTGAAAATCCTGCAGAAAGGAAATAGACAAGGGACATGCATTTTTTCTCACAACCTAAGGGCAATAGGGAATAGGGACATAAGTCATATGAAGAGCAGCTGAGGGAGCAGCTGAAGAGCTTGGAGAAAAAGAGGCTTGGGGGAGACCTTCTCATGCTCTATCTGAAAGGAGAGTGTAGCCAGATGGGTTTCAGCATCTTCTTCCAGGCAACTAACAGAGGAAGAGGAAATAGCCTCAAGCTGCGCCACAAGAGGTACAGGTTGGACATAAGGAAGAATTTCCTTACTGAACAGGAGTTAAGCACTGGAATGGGCTGACCAGGGAGGTGACGGAGTCACCATCCCTGGAAGTGCTCAAGAAAAACTGGACATGGCACTCAGTGCCATGGTTTATTTGACAAGGTGGTGATTGATCCAAGGTTGGATTGTATGGTATCGGAAGTCTTTTCCTATTTTAATAATTCTTTAGTTCTATGATAAGTCAAATCATGAGCCAGGAATCTAGCAAACACAAAAAGGATTTATATTTTCATGTAGAGCACAAGGACATAATGGAACTCACTGAAATACAAATCCAGAAATGTCAAAATATAGTTTCACGTATTTTTGAAACCAAGTCCATCAACAGCAATTAAACATAAATATACAGATGCAGTGTTCACATGGACAAGTACTAACAATGCTGGTTCCTGGCTGTTAGGAAATTGTATCAGGAGAAATGTCACCCCTGCCTTTTCTTTTGTTACGTCACCAGCTGTCATGAACAGGTTATTTTTCTAACAGGATATATCTCACTAGGAGTCCTTCTTTGGTCCAGAGTGAATTGTAAAAACATCAGTGATTACATCAGTATCACTACACTAATAATGACATTGAAATATAATAGTTGGTTTTACCTGCAGAGGAAACGTTAAAAAAGCAGAAATTCAAGAGAGGATGCTTGCCACCCACATTTTTCCATGATAGCTACTTAACTTACTGCTTCTTGATTAGGATATACTGCTCATCCTGAAGTTGAGGAAACACAGAGAGAGAGATAAGGGATAAATATTTATTTCCTGGAAATCCGAGTCCAAATGCACTCAATCTTTGCAGGACTTCTGCTGGGCCAATAGCTGTACCCCTGCTGACTTGTGTCAGGGCCTTGCTATGAAAGCAGTCCTTCCTTTGCTCTCCCTACTTCATCTAACCATGTGTTCAGCTTGTTGATTAAGCAAAGGCATGGTCAGAGAGGGCTTTTTAAAGCTCTCTGCAAACCGCCCTCACTACGTGACTAATACATAATAATAACAGGAAAGGGTACAGTTTCACCCCAGTCCTTACCTGAGAGCAACATATTGTTACACAGACTTAGGACCAGACTTGGAGATGAGTTCCCTAGGATATCTGCAAAACGTGGCAGGCACATGTGCTTGCTCACAGTGGCCAAGTCTAAGTTAATAAGCCCTGCTGAGGAGTCTCATAAAAATTCTGTATCTTTCCAGAACGAATAGAATCGTTAACTGTCTCACACAATGAAACTGATCTTAGCTCTTCACTCTCATTCCTGTTGCCAACACATAAAAACTTCCAAAAAAAAAAGACTCAGACCAGAAGAGTAAGGACAACCTGTCTTCCTCATTGAAAGGCAGGTGGAGAACATGCACAGAAAAAGGAATCGAAGCCTAGAAGCCCCGGTCTGACATTCTCATGTCATATGATCTAATAAGCAGAATATTTTCCAGTATGCTCTACTCTCTGACCATGGAGCCTCTGAGAGCCTATATGCTGAAGACAAGTATTTAACATTTGTTATTCCTTGTAGTCATGGCTTCTCCCTCTGTAAGGGAACAAGAAGGCACAGAGGTCAACTGCCCCACACAGTGGTTGGTGAAGGGATGTGTTCCTGTCATCATACATGCTTCCTTCCTTCTGCATAGATCCATAATGTGCCAAATTCAAGAATATAGCAAAGTCAATAGAAATCTTTCCACTTATTCCTTGTGCTCTGGAGATTTTCATTTTAGTAATTAACATACAATGAAGAAACAGTTGTGGTGGTAATAAAGGAAATAGAAAGTGATTTTTGCTTCCCTATCCTCTAGCTGAACAGATTTTTACTACTCTTTGCTTCTTTCTGTTCCCACTGCTGTCATCTCTGTAGAACTTCTGCTTTGAATCATTTTTGGGTATAAAGAGGGAAAGCTGAAGCACCTCAGAGAAATGAACATGGTACAACAAAGTAACAGCAGTTAATGGGATTAGCAAAAACAATGGTCTTATCAAACTTTCACTTCTCTCCAGAAGAATCATGAGATGTGAAAACTCAGTGGAATCCCGTATATAGAATAACTCAGGGAAGGGAACACATGGAGATCATGTAGTTTGATTTAAACAAAGGTCAACTCTGTATGATCAGAATTCATGTTATTTAGAATTTTTCAAGATATTTGAGTCTCTAAAGGGAAATCAAAACTCTACTAGATGCCTACATATCTTGGGTTTACTCTTAGTTTATTAAATTACAGATAAGATGGTGAGGTTTTCTGTAATAGCAGACTTGAGAGGATGACTCAAAAGAGCTCTTCCAGGTCCTGTGGCTCACAAGAAGGAAACAAGTGACAACTAGTCTTGGAATCCTGAAAAACTCGGGGAAGAAATATGCTGTGCCTAAATTATTATTGTCACCCAGGTCACTTCTATTACCTTTGTTCTGGGTTAGATCCCTTCTGGTGAAATTTCCCCATTACTACCATGAGTTGCTGGCAAAACTGAGGAAGATAAGAGAGCAAGAATTCAAGTTTAGAGCAGAATTCCTCAGCGGGGATTGGATGAAAGGCTTCATTGTTTTCAGCCTTGAGAATTAGTGGCCCTTGAATGGCAGGGAGATTTCCTACTCCAAGATGGCTATGCAGGAGAAGATGTGGGGAGGCCAACGTTGATGAGTGCTGAGGAGAAGAGGGCTGGGGAGTGGAATATACGTGTCTTTTCTCCCCTATCACTTTGAACAATAAAAAATCTGATTTTTAGGAGCAACCCCTGGGAGAGGGCCTGGTGCTGCCTCCCTAGTTCTGTTTCTCCCAGTGCTCTCACTTTTGCCCCAACAAATGGTGGAAAGGTAGCACCTCTGCTGCTACCTCTGCTTCACTTGGCCTATGTTCAGGTGAGATCCACAGCAATTCCAGAGAGAGAGGGAGAGAGAGACCCCTGCCTGGACCAGTCCCTGCTCGGAGCCAGCCTGTCCTGCAATCTCCCGCTGTTCCTGTATTGGACAAGTCACTTTCACCTGTCTTAGCTGCAAAATGGGAGGGCCCACTACATGTGTGGTAATCCCACAGGACCTGCCTGTTTCTTCCACTGCTGTGACCACACCAAGGAAAAATATACAAAGCAGGGAGAGTAGGGTTTATTGGGGTGATATTTCTTGTTACTGTTGTGTTATTGTTTATTTTTTGGTTTAGTTTGGTTTTGGTTTGTTTTGTTCTTATTTTATATATATATTTTAGTAGAGCATTGTTACTTCCTTTTTCTACATTTTTTGACTGAAAGCCTTTTGATTCAAAGGGTAAAGTGGAGGAGGAGTCTCTTTCTACTCCAGGAAGGTTCCCACCTTCCATGGCAGATATTAACCTTAGACAATGTTTTTGGCATTATGTAGTTCACTTTATTCACGTTAGTTTGGTACATATTCATGCAGAAGCACATGCCAGTCATAGGTGTTTTAGCATGAGTACTAGAGCTAGGATAGCTGTGGCTACTGTTGAGTTTGTAGATTGGGTTCATGAAGCTGTGAATACCATGGCTATAAGTCTAACCTGGAATGTGTTTTTGGGGTTGTCTTCTGATCCTAACCTAAGCTGTCACCTCTGGGTGCCTAGTGATAACAGCACTCAACCTGGGGGAGGAACACAAGAGAGGTTTTTCTCCCAGTCCTTTACCAATTTTCCTTTCAGGTCCATTACAACAGCTTTTGGGAAGTTTAAATTATTTCTAGACACCAGAGACAACTTACGCTTTGTGCTATGTCTGCATGTTTGAATCTTTATGGTCTATTTTATATATGAAGCTAGGGCCAGGACCCATTGAGAATGCATTCAGAAGTCTGCCCCAACAGTGGAACGCTTTGGGTGACACAGGTAGCAGGAGGACATGGGTAAGTTCTTGAAAAATTGTTCTTCTCCAGTGACATGGAAGTTCAACCTCGAATAACTTCAAGACCCTATGAAAGTAAAGAGCTCCATGAGAGGGAGATGTTGTAGTAGATCAATGGAGGGGCAACTTGTAGTGTTATGCAGGGCTTTGGCCAATGCATACAGAAAGCTGCTTGGAATGGTGCAGCACATCTAGGAGGAAAAGGAAGGAAGAAAACCCCTGACACCGTGGTGACTCAGGGTGTAGTTAAACCAGAAGATCAGTCAAAGCCAATAGATGTTGCCCCTATCCAAAAAAGGAAATATAAGACTAAACCAGTTCATCCAGTGGATGATGACGGGGAGATGAAACACTCAAAAACAGAAGACCCAGAGACAGAGATAATCACTGAATCCCTGCCCTTTGATAATCTCTGCAATTTGCAGAAAGACATGCCTGAGAGAGCCCATTTTTACCTGATTGACCCAAGTTTGGGATCTTAGGGGTGAAGGTGTGCAACTTAATGGTTCTGAAGCAAGGTTTTGGGGATCTCTGGCTCAGGATGTGAGTTTTAAGAAGGTGTTTGTGAGAGAGTCAAAACCCCTTTATATTTGGGTGCAGCTTCTAACAAATACAAGAGACTGGCTTGTTTTTAGGGATAGCCTGCAGGAACATCAGCATAAGAAGTCTTTAGAAGCCATGGAGAAAGGGATCTCAACACCTAAGGGAAATAGCACCATTGGAGTTACTTTTTGGAAGGGATGGGCAATCCAATACGGACCCCAACAAGGTCAAGTGCACTGATGGTTCCTGTCACATTGTAGGGGTGAACCAAAAATGGAAAGCATCTGTATGGAGCCCCACATGACAAGTTGCAGAAAAGAGAGAACAGAATTAGCTTTTCTACTTGCAAACAGGTACTTTCAAAATTCAGGTACTAGAGCTCAGATACTTGACTAGGTACGACATCTTACAGTAATTAATTACATAGATACACTTACGTTATACCTGCATGTGATTTTCTATAAAGTCATTGAACACAAACTAACTGCTTGTCTTTAAGGGCAACTACTTGGATTGCTTAATGGCTTTAAGCTGAAAGAAGATAAATTTAGATTGGATATTAGGAAAAAATTCTTTACCACGATGGTGGTGGCACAGGTTGCCCAAAGATGTGGATGCCTCGTTTCTGGAACTGTTCAAGGCCAGGCTGGTTGGGGCTTTGAGCAACCTGGTCTGGTGGAAGCTGTCTCTGCCCATGGAACCAGTTGATCTTTTAAGGTCTCTGCCAATCCAAGTCATTACAATTCTATGATTCTACTTCCTACTGGAAAAAATATCTTCATCTCCAGTACAAGCCTGTATATACTTTATGGTTTTCTAAAGCAGGGAAATTCTTCTGGGTTTTTGTGAGAAGGATCTGGCTCTTGGGCCCAATTCAGTGGAGAGTGTTGTATTTGGATTAAAAGACTGGCAATCCAAACAGAAAAGAGAGATCAATGACAACAAGCTGAATATTTACAGCTGCCTCCAAATCACTCGATGCATGTTGAATTTGAGGATGTTGAATTCTCATTTGGATTGCAGGCTTAACCTCTGTTCAGGAACAGCTCAGCAAGACAGAGCACATATTCAGTTCAGCAATGGAAGACAAGGAATGGTCTTGCAGTAGAAGCAAGGACAAATCTCAACCACTAATAGAGGAAATAAAGGCAGTCCTACAACATGAGAGTATTGAATGATAGAATTTAAATTTATCCATTATAATTTGAAATATGTTCCTAAAGTAATGTACTTCTTCCATCTGCATTTGGAGGCACTCGAAGTTCATAAATGTGAGCTATTTTCAGTCCCAAATATCCCAACGAGCCTGTAAGTTCTATCTCTGAGCAAACAGAGGAGCACTTCTTTTTTTGCTGTGCAGTATGTTGAGCAGTTCAACATCTGATTAACAAACAAGCTTTACTGGGATTTGAAAATTAGACATTCATCTCCTCATTCTTCTTCTCTGGGTTAATATTGTGAAATATGTTCTCAAAGCATAACCAACATATAAAGTGATATTAAAAAATAAATAACTTACAGCAAAATTCCACATTGCTGTAAAATCTCCTAATGGTCATATGTCTTCCTGGGCCTTGTAAGGGTTGAGTTCAACTCTTTCATCAGTAGGAGGGGTCTCAAAGCTGCAACCTCCTGGCAAATGCCCTTTCTCCCAGAAACAAGGCATGCTGGGTAGAAAGGCAGTGAAATTCTGCCTTTGTGCAGCAACGACTATTTTTATTTTTTTTTTGAGCTAAGAAGACAGCATTAGTGGGAATAAGATTGTGTAGCCCAACCACAGAAGAGAATCATAACATGTCTTGGGTAGAAAGGGACCTAAAGACCATCTAGTTCCAACCCTTCCTGCCATGGGCAGCAACACCTTCCACTAGATCAAGTTGCTCAGAGCCACATCCAACCTGATCTTGAACAATTCCAGGGATAGAGTCAGTTAGAGAAGGAAAAATCTGGCATTTCTCCCTCTTCTGAAAAGGGAAGGATGTTGGAATGTTAGAATATTTAATCTGTGCTGCAGCAGTAAAGAAAATTGACCAAGACCTCTTATCTGGCAATAGAACCAGAGTACAAATCCATGGAGAAAGAATTCTCTTACAAGAACTCAAGGTCTCATCTGTGCTGTCTACAGAGAGCAGTCACTGGCTTATTTTATTCTCCTTGCCACATCCAGGCATCATCCAAAGGAATTTTAGATGTGCTTGTCAAAACTTGTCTAGAGAAAGTAGTATCAGTTAAGCATTATGGTTAAATGAATGGTTATGCTTGAGACCATTCCTTGGGCCAGTATAATTTACCCTTCTTTACCAAAGACTCTGACATTCAGAGCATCTTGTTCCTCATGCAAGAGAGATCAAAATTTATAAAGTTTGAAAAGCTCCATGAAGAGTTTAAGGTCATAACAATGGAAAAATAAGCTCTCTGGAACATTTGAGTATTAAGACTTCTTTTATTGGAGGGAGAGCATGAGTATGGAGCTATTAATTCCTATCCACAATTCTAGCAGTGGCTAGAAAAGAGAAATGTGAGTCAAAAAGAATGTCCCTCCTTAAAGTTTATTATTTTATTTAACACTGTAGCTTTTTCAGCATTAAATCTCATTTGGCAAGGAGAAGTGCCTTCTCACAGATGTACATTTTATAATAGGCATTTCAAGGATGCAAGGACTAAAGGAAAACATTTCTGTCTTAAGTGCACTCATCTCTCAAATGACCAGTCAGCATATGTAGACAGAATATTCAGTTACTGTAATGTAGTACACTAGAACATAGAGTACTGAGAAACAGAAGTCAATAAGAATATTTAATAAACAGGAGCAGAACAGGAAGACTACACTGAATTATCACCAGCTTGTTATCCTTACGGGTCCTATTCTATCCAATTTACTCTTCTTAAAAACTAATTTTCCTTTATTTCAGTTAGGCACTCAACCTTCTCCACCATTCAAAACAATTGCCTCTTCAGAAAATAGACAGGGGAAATATAGAAAAACATAGTCAGACTGAGGAGGAATAATGTAACTGAATCAAAAACTGCAATTGCAGAAGGGGAGATAGAGCCACTGATCCTTAGATCAGGAGCTGTTGCTGGAAGCTTTCCAGGGCTCACAGAATTCTGCATTTTGCAGTTTGCTGCTGGCTTCATAGCAAAGTGACCTACCTCCTCCCTTTCCTTTCTAATTTGTTTTTATAATTGGCCTTTCTTTAAGCAGGTTGTTACTGTGCTAATTACTTTAAGCTGGGAAGGACCAGAAAAGATAATTAAAATAAACAAACACCCAAAATAAAGAATAACATTTTGGGTCCATCCCATGAGGTCAGTGCCACAATGTCAACCTTACTAAGTTCCTTGACTTCCATGTTCTCCCCAGAGAGTCAATGTTCGTAACAGATGAGGACAAGGGAACTTACTAGTAATTACAGCGGGGATTTTTGATGTCAATGACAGCATGGGAGGTCATGAAGCAGACCTTAGGACCCATCTGTTAAGTCTGGGTTTGGGTTAGAAAAGCAGACAGAAGTACTGTGAATTCAACAACTCTTTGTCTCTTAAATGCCTGACTTGCTTCCCCTGTGGAATTGCTCACCTCTGCCTTTGGGAGGCTGCTCATACATCTGTGCTGCAAAAAAACAGCCCTGCAAGGTTGAAACACCAGACAGAAACATCAGAGCAACATTGCTTCCTCACCTAAAGACCTAGACAGTAAGGTCATATTTGCTGTTGCTCTGAAGTGTTCAGTAGATTTAACCACTGACATGTACTTACCCTCCACAGCACATTATATATAGTCAGAAAAAAGAAATGTTTTATGCAAAAAATAAGCCAGCCCCGGGATTATGACTGGCTGCTTAAAAATACATGGGTCTAGCTCAGCCGCATATTTAAACCCACATTAAGTAACTGCATGGATAAACATGAATATTTACTGACAACTTTCACTGAATTATTTTAAATTACTATAAAGCCAAAGGCTCAACAATGTGTTAAGGCATTTTTTAATAGATTCATATAGACTGGGCTTCCCCTCAAAGCTGAGTCCTGGTCACTTTAGTGAGAAAAAAGAATTTTTCTGTGATACAGAAGTACTTTTTTACGATCTTGTGCATTGAGTAGACAATGGTGAATCCTAATTGGGCTGTCCCAAGGAGTCCTTTAAAGACTGCCACCCCACGCACACAGCACTGAGGAGCTCCCAAGCAGTCTGTGAATGTGTCCATACAACTTTGCTGTTACCTCTGCGGAAACAAGGATCTGGATTTCTGAGTGTCTTCTAATTAGAAGTTCAGTGTGTAGGTTTTCTACCTGATGAATAAGTTTTATATATTTAGGTAAATACATAAAATGGGGCATTTTGGACCTTGCAGTCTTTTTCTCTTACTATCAATTTACCTCCTGGAGTAGGAAAATTTCCCAGGGCTTTGTGGTAAATAAAGCAAAGACAGCTCTCCAGTCTACATTACCTGAAACCTCACTACCCGCCAGTGAAGAACCAGCATTTCACAGAGTGTGAGGATATTATACATTCTGGACTATGTGTCAGAAGAGTGTTCAGCATCCTGAGACTTCATGTGACATAGAGAGAAGGGATTTAACTATTTAGAAGTAGCTTTTAGCTTTTAGCCTGCAGCAGATCAAGAAGGAGATCCACAAGCTAAAGAAGAGAAAGTATGAACCTCTAAAAGGTTCTAGGGCAGCCCTGAGTTTTTAAATATGCAGCCACTGCTGAAGGAGAAATGTGAAATCCTGTTATGTAGATAGAGCCTACCCGTCTGCCATTGTGTGTAGGGACAGATGAGGACAGATGAAAAATGTGTGTGATAACAAAACCTCTACTTTCCCCTGATTCACTTCAGCTCCCTCGTGCTGAGTTGCCTTTTCACAGTGAATGTGCTTTCTTATTGGTTTTCTTCACCCACACTCTCCCTTCTACGTCTCTCTTTCTTTGCCTTTTTTTTTTTTTTTTTTAAGAGACACAGTGCTTCCCATTAGTATTCCCTGAGCTCTCACAGAGGTTTTTGTAACCTGTTGCCCTGACAGACCTGAGCTGGAAAGTGAGTTTTGCAATACTTCATGACACTGACATGGAGAAGTGAGAGAACCCAAATTGCACATTCACCCCAAGAGTAAACTTGTGACATATTTTTTTTTCTTTCTCCAAACTCTGACTTTTTATTAACTCCATATAATTCCCACCCCCACTCCCATGCACAAGCCAGTCCAAGTCTAACACTGTGGTGCACCTTCTCATCTCCAAGACAATTCTGAACTGCAGTTTTGTTGTAAGGGGAACACTCATCTTTTGTGGTTCAAGGCTTTGTCTGACACCAGTGAAGTAAGCTTCAGAAAAAAAGGTCAGCCTTATGGATCTGAAATTTATCCTTGCACTGCGATAATCAGCAGCACTGACAATTTTCTCAATGGTTTGTTGTGGAAATCTGCACTGTAATGCTCACATGGTATGGGTAGACAACAGCTTTAAATAAATCTAGACATAATAGTATGAGACAGTTATTGGTTAGAGAGCATCTGCTCTCAATGCATAGCCCTTATTACAGCTAACAGGACATATACATGAACATATGATTATGGGGTAGATACATCATGCCAGGACAGTCTTCATCTGTTGTTGTCTGGGTTGAAACTTTTCGAATTTAGCTGTAATAGGACAGAGCTCCCCGTGGAGGAAAAAGCAACCCAACTCTCTGCGTCCCAGCATTTTCTAGTTGGAGCATAAGCGCAGGGATGCTCGGGCTGTGTCCAGTGGGATCAGAGATATTTGTTGGACCAAACAGGTCAAGAAATTACATATTATTAGTCATTCTATAAGTGGTTCCATCTGTAATTATCTTTAAAATGAAGAAGGATCTGTATCTCACAGAGACCTACTCTTTCATGGCTCATCGTCACTACTGTCTTAGCAGGGGTAAATCCAAGTTACTTCATATAAAAAAAGGAAGGAAAGTAACAACTCACAAGCTACTCTTTAAGCAACACTAGGGCTCCATTAACTGCCAGCGGGATTAATGGAAAAAAAAATCCTTAGGTTTAAAACAGATTAGGGGTTTGGGGTTTTTTATTAAAGTTATCAAATAAGCAAAAGAGAGATTGTTTTACAGACGAGAGAAATCCACTTTTAAAAATCTGCTGTTTCCACTTGCTGGATGCAATTGGCTGCACCTCCAATCTGAGACATCAGCTGCCACCTCACCTCTGCAGAAGAGTCACTAAGCCTACACTTGACAGACATAATGATGGGTATGACAGGTTTCATCTTACATAAATATTTCAGTGAGAAGGAGGAAAATCTTGCACAGATTTGAAACCCCCTTCACTGACATACGCTTTATAGACAGCAAAGTTGCATGTCTCTGCTTGTTCAGGTTCAAACCTGTACATTTTCTATTTTCTTTCCCTTTCCAATTACAGCTTTAGAATTTCAGGTTTGTTCTAGAAGAAAATTTATTTTTTGCTAGAGAAGGATTCTACTGTCACATTCCAGACAACAATGAAAACTCTGAGTTGCTTGTGAGCAGGCAAGTTAAAAGTGCTCTGCCTCTAAGAATTACTAACTTTGCTTTGAAAAGCTGACCTAAATTGGAGAATGCAAAAAAGGAGAGAAATACAGATCAGTGAATACTCAGATACCTGAGCAGTTGTTTGGACTGTGATAAAATTGTCAAAATAATTACTTTGATAATATCTACCTTTTTTCCTCATATCATACTTTTTCACATTTAGGAGTTAGAGAAAGACTGTAATTCTGTGTCTTCAATTGCTAAAAGATCTTGAACTTTGTTTTAAAAATGTAGTGTCAGGATACTAAATTAATTTAGAACACTGTCATCAGAGAATGAAGATTAAAGAACATTTAATCAATTTTGATATAATCAGACTAGATTTTTAGCCCCCTTTCCTAATTCCACAAGGCTTTAGTAAAAACTTTTTCTGACTCAGCATGAGGCACACACAAGACACTTTATTTGTTAAGCTCTCAATGTTTGCATATGTCTGAAAGAGTTTAGTGATGGAAGAGCTCTGATGCTGAGCACCCAAACTTGCTTGGACAGTTTCCAAGTATTGGTTGAACTAAAGAGAGATAGAAATACACACACACGCACACACACACACACACACACACACACACATATGAGATGGACTTTAAGAGCTGCTTTGCAAACTATCATTTAACCTTGCACAAGTGGAAATATAAATGGTCTCCTAGCATAACAGACAATCTGACAGGTTTATATTGGATAGGAGCTGAGATTAGTTCTGCAGAAATACAACCAAATGCAAACAAATGCCAGCTGACTGCATTGCTATATATTGATACAGACACATTTGCAAATTCATATACTTTATGAAGCCAGACACAGGATTATTATTGCTTGCTTGCAATAGAAAATAATAAATGTCAGTACATGTGGGTACATAAAGCATAAACAAGTGTGCTCTTTGGAGGCTTATATTCTGACTTTCTTATTATACTCCTGCATTTTAACAATAATTAACTGAGGAAAAGCCTTTATGTTGCACCCAGTCTCTGTCTGTCTCCAATCTTATCCAGGTAGAGTCATCTGGCAAAATTATGAACGCTGTTTGCAAAAGCATTAAGAGAATAAGTGACTTCGATGCCATTCTCAGGAGTGCTTTAGCCTCTCAGCTTTAATGGTATTACAGCTCTCACATAACCTCCAGCTTGCCAGTCACTCTGAGCTACATGGGCCCCAGGCTCCCACTGTGATGCTCCATTCCATCGGTCCAAATACTACCTGCCTTTCTCACATGCAGCATTTTGGCATCTAGGTAAAATTTGCAAAGTCCTTTGGGGACTGATGATGAATGATTGCCATGAAAACATGATAAGCTGTTTTCATTGCTCCAAAAAGAAAGCAGTTTCATAGACACCCCACCCCCCCGAGTTTCACCCTAAAAGTTTCTAATTTTATTCTTTTCCCATTGAGAAACTCTTTAATACTCCAAATGAAAATGTTTTAATTTATAAGAGACTTCCTTCTCTCCCTGAGGACAAAGACTTCCACTTTTAAGCATTTAGCAGATCAAAAGTGTTTTATTTTCATATATGTTGTGCTGTCCCATAAGGCATACTGTAGTTTTTAAAATGTGAGAGTCCCCTCCTTGCTATACATTCTCCTCCACAGTGTGAAAATATTATTAATTTCTTCTTTATATCTAATCTAAACCTACCTTCCTTCAGCTTACAGTCATTTTTTCTTGTCCTATGACTCTATGCCCTTGCCAAAAATCCCTCTCCAGATCTCTTGTTGCCCCACTTAGGTATTGGGAGGTGCTATAAGCTCTACCCAGAGCCTTCTCAAGGCTCAACAACCCTCACTCTTTCAACCTGTCTTTGCAGGAGATGTGCTCCACCCCTCTGATCATCATCATGGTCTCCTCTGGTCTTGCTCCAACAGCTCCCTATCTTTCTTGTGTTGGGTCCCCAGAGCTGGATGCAGAACAAGGCAAGAGCCAATGAAGAAGAAAAGGTGAGGATGGTGCAGTGGCCCTTCTCAGAGCCTTTCTCACAGCAGAGTTAAGAGTTTCCTTACTCCACTGGATTGCTCTAATTCCTTCTGCATATTTTATGTCACTTATGAGAAGTGTCTCTGAGCAACAACTAGAATTTGAGCTTTGACAGCAGTCTGTACCACACCACTTCAAACACACTTGTCTCCAGAGGGTGAGAATGAGCTCCTTGTGGAGAAGAATAACAGAGCACATAATAAATCACATTCTCTCAGCCGTCAATATAGAGCAGTGGTAGAGAAGTGTGTAAGGAGGACCCCAGTGCTGCAGCAAAGGATGGGTGGTAACCACAGTGAAGTCACCACAAACCACCACTATTTGTCAGCTGAGCTGCTGTGGTAATTCAGCAGTGGCAAATATTTCCCGTCTCTGCTGATCTGTTGACTGCCATGCTAAACCTGAAGCTTGGTGTTTAACAAGTTTTCAGGTAACATTCTTAGTGAGTGAGCAAAGGCAAATGTGCTCCTTCGAGAGTACACTATAGGTCGTCTATAATTACTACCCTGTTATTACAGTAGCCCACCATTGTAGAAATGGTTATTCCAAGTCCTGCTTTTCTCCCTTACCCACATTCTAAATTAAAGTAAATCCAGTGAATGCAATCAAGTTAGTTTTTGCAACTTAGAGATTTCAATCTATTTTTATTGCTCTTCTTTTATTTTGTTTCCTCTTAATTTTTAATTAGAGTTTAAAAATGAAACCTGTTTTTTATTAAATTCTTATTTATGAAAATTGCTTCAAACTATGCACAGAAAAGCACTGAGTGATTGTTCATTTTACTATGGTTATAAATATTTTATTAAATTACATATGACATAGAGAATAGTCAGAAATTTCAAAAAATAAGTTTTAAAAAAGGCAGAGTAGGTAATTGAGATTATAAAGAATCATGTGTATGAGTATACATCTATGGGCATATATAAACAAAAAAAAAAAACCAAAACAACCAAGAAACAACACAGAAAATCAAAAGCTGAACAATTATATGTCATATACCCTATATTAATAAAAATCAAAGCACAACAGAGCTCAAGAATCAACAGATATGACACATTGCACTTATTCCAAATCAGAAATTTATGGAAAAAATACTGGTACAACTCATCTTTCTTTAGGGTTTAGGGAGACTGTCATCCATGTGGAAACTGTGACATTCTTCCTAAGAGCAATAGAGCAGGTGGAAGTGTATGAACCAATGCACTGGCTGTTCCATGCACAAGGCTGGAAGGTATTTAAGAATCAGCTCTCTTCCAGGCTTGTCAAATCTTTCAGTATTTTAGCTTTTAATTTATGGTTCTGCTAGTGCATAGTTTTTCCTGCATTCCATATAATATGATAGTCAGGGGAACATGGGAAATAAATGCCAAGATATATATATCAAAAAAACCCCACATTTGTAGCTCCTATTGGTATTCATTTTGGTTTTCCATAATAAATATATATAGGAGCCCTTTCTTTACACTCAACACTATTGACCAATGCGGAAAGAGAGTCATTCAAGAAACTTGCAATATTAAATTCTTAGTGATTGGTTTCTTTGTGACCCATTACTTTATTAATTTACAGTTTTGCTGCATCACATGTCAGAAAAATATCCAAACTTCTCTCTTTCCACTATTTAGACGTCATCTCTATGCTGTGCTGCCAAAAGTTATTCATCCAACAGGACAAAGTGTTAAGAAATACATGACAAAAGCTATATGAAACCTCAATGAATTAAATTTAAATCCCCCTTTGAAGAAAAGTGGAGGATGGTGTTGTCTCTGGATGCTACTTAGGAACACAGTTTGATTTGATTTTAAGCACCTTAGCTAAGAAACAGAGAGCAATAGAAAATTCCATGCAAAACAGGCATTCAGAAAGCTCAAGTTTGTTACCCAGGTTAGTGACAGATTTTATGCATGACCTTAGTAACAAACATCATGAGTAACTAATCAGCATTGAACAGCATCCCAAGAAAATCTTACCCACCTATTTTCCCTTTGAAGGAAGAACCGCTTTCCCAAGCTGGAGTCCTTGTGTCATAAAACTTAGATATATATGGAAAATCAAAACCTCAGGGTTGTGGCTGATCACTTGGAGACCTGGATATTAATGCCAATCAGGATTTTTTCAGGCAGTCTTTCCTATATTTCTGTTCTCTCCTCTGTAAAATACAATGAGAGTTTCCTATCTCACCGAGAGTTGATGATACCTGTGAGATGATTGGATACCACAGAATGGAGATCATAAAAAAAAATAAATCTAGATCAGCTCACTTACATCTTGAAAGAGGCTTCAGGATCAGCACTTTCCATTGACTATCACTCCAAGAGACCTCAAAGTCCTTCACAGGTCCCTCACTGCACCTCAGTAATGACAGAAAAGAAATTATTTTCCCCTGGGCATATTGAGAAATATCCATATATTTAGTCTATATTTGCTACATTATCTCTACAAACTAGTGTGTCTCAGCACAGAATATACCTGTATTTTTATGCCTGTAAATCCTTAAATTCCAGTAAATTTCTCAATTGCAAATTCACAGTAAAGCTACTTGAGATCTTGGGTTTGGTTTTCTTTTCACTTGCGGTGGTTTCTCCATCTATGAAACTTACTCCTCCTTTACTACCGTAAGATAAAATGAGGTTACATCTTTCAGATCAGATCCTCTAGGTGAGACTCTGGCACAGAAATGTTTTTTTCCCTGAAAATTTGTATTGCTCAGTCACGTCAAGGAGCAGGTGAGACATCAGTTCAATACAAGATGGGAAGTTATAGCAGTTGGTGACCAAATCAACAGGTGTGGTTTAACCTGCCACTAGGTAAATGAGAAGAGAAAATTCCAGTGGCTTTTTTACCAGTGATGTCACTGCTGCACAAACCATTCCTTATGACCTGGGTGATTGACACCGTCCCCAGGGCTTCAGTGGCTGTTCTATGAGAACATTCTGAATAAGCTAACTCCTGGTCTCCTCCACGTCCTTTATTCAGAAGGAGTGCTCGGGAAAATATATTACTTTTTTTGGAGTCCTGCCCAGGAGGTTGCTGTGCCCTGGTCAGGAGGGAAATTCCCACGGACATGTAAGCCTCCTTGGGCAGTTTGCATGTCTTATCATGGAAGGTGCAGTTATCTCATGGATCCACTGAGAACCAGCCAGGATTAAATCATCTATAGCATGTTGAGCACTAAGTAGGAAGATATGATAGTTTTATATCATTATGTCAATTGCTGAAGTGTAAGTTTCATAACAAGAACAATTTCAATAAACTGAGGGAAAAAAGGAAAATGTCAATTCTATCCAGATTAGATATATGTAACTCTAGATGTTGTCTCAACTATATGGTGTACTGATAACAAGCAGTGTATATGCCATAAAAAACATGAAGCAAATTGGCCAACTTTGAACATTGAGGACTTTTTATAGCAAGTCAAGCATGAAGTGTCTTGTACACCTGTATATATATATATACATATACATGAATCTTAACAAAATCTGCTGATTTTTTTCTTTACAGTTCCTACAAAACATCAGCTATTGCAGAATGTCACTGGTGAAAATATGAGCATATGTATGAAATTGATTTAATGCCAGCTAAAGGAACATTAATCTAGCTGCAAATTTTCACTGTGGGGACACGGTGCAGTAAATTTCTGCTAGTCTAACATTGGAGTTGATAATGCATGATATATGACACTTTCGTTTGGGAAAGAAAAGAAAACTTCTCTTCAAAACCTTAATTGACTCTCATATATTTCTGGCTACAAATTGTACTGGATAATAAAGGCAATAAGCATAACAAGTAAACCCATATTTTTCAAACACTCTGAAAGATATAAAATTAAGCTACCCAGGTCTCTGTATTATCTTCATTCTCTTTATAATAACTGGGAGTTAGCATTCTTAATTCGCACTGATTTCCTTCATGGATATTTTTGGTTACTAACATACAACCAGAAAAATTCCTCAAAGTGAAGTCAAGAATTGGATAGCCTCATGGGATGTTCTATAGTGATTCCAGGTAAGGAAAGATTGCAGGACTTCACTTTCACTCCTTATCAAGAGTCTAGTGTGGAGTGATTTTCTTTTACTATGTTTTGTGTAACTTAATACTTTACTGTGAATTTGTATTAGTTAAGGAAATAACCACAGTGACTTCAGATGCTCCAGAGTTGTTCAGGGATAACTATTTTACACAAAACAGTTCACAAAGTAAAGATGTTGGTCCCATCAACCATTTCACTACATCAAGGTCAGAGCTTTGGATCCATGGATGGGGACACAGTGCTGCTCTTTCAGAGTCAGCAAACCACCAGGCAAGCCTCACTGCTGGAAGGTGGTAGCTCACAGTAGAGATGATTAAAAACAGCTTCAAACCCCCTTCACAGATCTACTTCACTGACTGGCGTGTAAATGATTTGGCTGCTCACTTGCACAGAGTGAGACATCAAGGGTAGATTCCTTTTTCTGCCTGCTTCAGACCAAGGATCATTGATATGAATTTGAACATTATTTTATGTCATTAGGCAATCTGAATGGCAGCATGTCTCTATTTTCTTTGGCAGAGTTATTTCTCTTACTGTGGGAAAGAATTGTTCTTCACTGCATCATTTGCCTTTTCAGCAAAGATAGGAAAAAAGAAGCATCTGCAGGAGCAGCCACTTGTGCCAGAAGCTACTTAACATCACCAGAAACAGAACTGACCTTTTGATCTGAGTTTGCTTTATATTCTAGTGACAGTGTAGCTAATACCCCTTATACACACTACCACTCTGATTTCTACCAGCATTTCAGCTGTTCTAACATGAATTCTCCTTCTGCCTTTTTCTGCAGACATGAATTCATACACACACAGCCCAGATGCCCAAACATACAGATGAGCTACTTTTAAAAACAGCTGGGCTTGCAGCTGGGCATGCTTTGTTCATAGAATCATAGGACGTTTTGAGCTGGAAGGGACTTTAAAGATCATATAGTCCATCATCCAAAGTAACACAAAACAGCAAGACAGCTTCTGCTTATTCATGAAGCTTTTCATCAGATTTCCAGTTGGTGTACCCTTAGGAAGGCAAATCTTTCTTCCTTGTAATGATTTGCTGGGTCCCACGTGGAAAGGTTTTTGGTCTCTGTTTTTGTTTATTATATGAAGTTCTGGTAGCAAGTCACTGTGAGGAATTGACTGGGTGTTGGGGTAAGCTCTTGGTCTGACTCCAAAGATACCTTCAAGACTGCAAAAGCAAGAGATTTTTGTGAAGCATTCTCTGTCCAATGACAGTTTCTCAAGTTGAACATGTCCTCTACAGTCCCAAGATGCTACTTACCTAACTGCATGTCTTTTTCCCTATGTCTCCAGATGGAACCGCTGGTACAAGACTTTAGAGCACTTCCAGGGGCAGCCTAAAAGAGGCTCTGATGTCCCTGCACAGAAAGGGAACACGATCATGCCAACCATACCAAAAAAGTAGATGCTGTAGCATTCTGTAATAGACATTTTATTGCAAACTGAAAAAGTTATTCTATTTGCATCTGTTAATAAAACCAGACCCATCTGCAGTCCATGCTCAGCAATTCCAAAGTAATCTGTCCTGTGGATCAGCTAGGGTGCTGCATATGCCACCTCATGAAGAAGTGATGGATGTTACAAATAGCTGGGCCTTGAAGTTTTTTAGGACTCTTCTAGGAGAAGCCTATTTTGGAATCTAAACTACCTCCCTTGCCATGTAGTGATCAGAAGTGTATTTCAGCAAGAACTGAAAAGGAAGAGCTTAGAGGCAGCATAAATAGAATCAGATTGTCCTTAGGTTAATGGAGGAAGGACAATGAAATATAGACAAAAAGTGTCCAACTATGATCTAAGAGTTATTCAATCAGCCACACATGCAGATTAAATCAAAACATTTGGATAAGAATAAATGATGGTGGAAGAAAAAAAGAATGGTTAAAAGGGATGGATGCATGTTTCCTACCTAAAATGTGTTTTGTACAAAGAAATAAATGAAGTGGCCTTGAAGGTGACCTGGCAAATGATGAACCTGACAAATTTCACTCTGAGACTGGAGATTCAGAATATAACAAATGCCTGCAATCAATACTGAAACAAAGAGGTAACTTTACCTTTTGGCAATAGGGAAGGGCATGGCTCCACTAGGTAAGTATACTCTTACTCTACTGTTTCAGACAATACAAACCTAAAAGTTTTTGGCGCTGCCTGCTTCAGAGATTCCTGCAAACAGTCTACTATGACATAAAGAAATTTTTCTTCTGTGTCTATTTCTGCCACTATATATAAGAGGCAGATGGAAAAAATGATCTGAAAAATTTTCTCTCACAGCACTAGATAACTGAACTCTAAGTTAGAGTTTACATGTAAAATTAAAAAATCAACCAGCCAAACAAAAAAACACAACCCACTACTTAGATTATTTTGGAAAGTTTTCAATGAACTTATTTCTTCATCAACGTTTGTTAATTTGTCCCCTGAGAGTCATTTATTATTTCAAAAGAAATAATACCGTTTTACTTTTTCCTAACTTTGGCAAATTTTTGTTCCCTTTTGTTGTCCATAGAACATTTAGTTGTTAATGGCTTCCACCAATTCATCAGCAGCTTTTACCATTAACTCTTTCCAAGCCTTTTTTTCTTTTTTAACTCTGTACAAAAGTATAAAATATGTCAGTGGGCAGAGTTTTTATTGGAACTCTGGAATAACACTTCCTCCTGATGGACAGAACCACAGGATAATCAATGTTGTAAATGAACTCTGAAGGCCACATTGTTCAATGCCTTGCTCAAAGACCAGCAAAAATCAGGTTGCTCAATACCCCATCCATCTGATTTTTTAACTGTGAGATTTCATAGTCTTCAGGGCTCACTCAGCCTGTGCTCACCAGGAAAGTGCTTCAATATCAGTCATCTTGATGGCATATTTTTGATGTCCCTGGACTTTGCATTTTCTTTCTTGCAAAGGGGAGTCTGGTGCCAGACACAGCAAAGCAGGTGTGAGTTCAGAAGAAAAAAATCTCACTAGCCCATCTGTGGTCTGCTCATTTTCAATCTGCGTCTTACAGATCAGCAGGTGAAGGTATCTACAACCTTCCAGACTCAGTTTTTTACCCTGACTGATCAGGAGCTATTTGTTATGACAAGTGACCCTCAGATTTCTGGCAGGAGAAGTTATCAGCTTTTCAGTATTGCAGTTTTCTAATTCTTAGGACTATCAGGCTGTCAGTGCCATGGGCTGCTGACCTAACAGGATTGTCAGCAGATGTCTCCACTGAATCCCTCCCCATCATTGTGATGTTCTAACACATTTTTCTTTGGCTTCAGGATGCTTAACTGAGCTGCAGAACACTTCCCCAAATAACAAGGGTAACAATGACAGCAACAACAGCAACAGCAGGAAAAAAGACTCATGCAATCAGTCAGTGAGGAAATTAGGACACTGAGGTTGGGAACAAGGGGTAGGGGGGAATGCTGCAACTGACAGGAAAGTAGATCGAGTTTGAAAAGATTTTTTAGGTCTGTATACAAGAGGACTCAAAAATATCCCACCTGAGGCTATCTGTGAGCTCACCTTCTGAGAAGGCTTCATCATCAGTGCAAGAGACAATGCTTTTTGAAAACTAAGACAGCACATACACAGGAAATCTGTAGTCACACAGCCAAGTGGGATCAAGTTTAGAGAAAAAGAAACATGTATTTCTTAGTCGATCCAAGAGTTAAGAGCTAACTGAAGTTTCTTAAATTTAGATGTAGGCCAGCACTAAAAAAGTACTAAAAAAAAAAAAAAAAAAAAAAAAAAAAAAAAGTAAAACTGACCTAGAACTGCAATAGACTTATTGGTTAACTATAAGCCAGATGTCAGTTTCTCCAGGAGACACAACTGTAACCTCTATGAGGCACGGGTGGAAGTATGGAGATTTCTGAAAATGTGATTTGGGGATTATTTTAAGCATTTTCTTTCCATGTTGTAGCAGTTTGGCCCCTGCATGGACAAAGAAAGAAAAATGGTGATTTCAGAAAATTTAGTTTCACACTGAGATTTGATCTCCCTCTAGCAGCATGCTATTACTGTGCATAAAGCCAGCAAGCAACACGATCATCTGGAAGCAGGAGTCCAGAATTATTTTTCTTACTCTGCTTGGGATTAGACCTTTCATAAATTATGTTTTCCCTCTGAGCATGTTCCTCAGAGAGGTTGTAGCCTTCCCAACACTGGAGGTGTTCAAGGACAGGTGGAAGAGGGCTCTGAGTAACTTGGTCTTGTGAAAAATGTCCCTGCCATGGCAGGGGATTTGAACAAGATCTTCAAGGTTCTTTCCAACCCCAAACATTCTGTGATTCTATGATTCTAAGAATCTGTCTTCTGAGTGTTCTTCTTTCTTTCCTTCTTCACCTAATATATCTTCATCTTCCAGTAGAGTCTTTTCCTGAGAGTGGAAGTAAAAATTTTCTACTAGCTGAAAATAGTTCCTAGTTTTTCACAGGACTGGGGTCCCAGCATTGTTTGCAACACATACTTTTATTTCTCTGCACATAGTCCTTCCCTTTCATAGGCAGTGGTCAGGCTGGTCCAGGGAACAGTGGGAACCAAGAAGCAGTTTGGGTGCAGATGTCTTTTGGAGAAAGGAGTTTATGTACATACATAATCTGCAGTGTGCAACCTCTCCCTGCAACTAGTTTGTTAGTAGAGATGCAGCCTTCCACGTTTCACCTGGCTTGAATTTTGAATTGCATCCTTAAAGCACTCCAGGAATGCTGCTGCCTAACTTTGACAGCCATAAAAGTTTTGCCCATGAAGGAAGGGAAGAGCTTCTTAGCACTCACATTTGGGAGGAAAAGCTCTTCCCAAAAATTACCTGCAATTCTTAATAGCAAGAAACAAAGGACCAGTGCACTTTCCACAGAAATTTTGCTTTCATATTCTCTAGACATGTCTGAAAAAAAATCCCTTGGTCTCACTTTGAGATCTGCCCTGTCATTAAACAGAGACTGTCATAGAAAGAACTTTAAGGAAAGCAATATGCAAAACCAAAACAATTATTGCTGTACAGATTTTAGATTTTATTTTAAATTCTTGAGGTTTTATAAGAAAAGTTGGTGAGAGGCAGGATCAACACAAAACATCGTGCAGCAATGATTTGCACTGACTTTATATCCATGCTTCTGAACAGAGTTTTGCTATCTACATACAGAAGCTAGAGAGAAGATCCTGGCCTAGAGAATCAAACATCAACAACAAAATCCATTTATGAGGGGAAAATTTGCATTTTGTTTTCCACTCTCTCAACTTTTTTCTTAATAAAACTTCAGGCGATAAAAGCAAAATAAATACAGATAGCACATTAAAAATACTTTTCCATATCAGAAAATTATGTTCTTAGAGCAATTTTGGATTCCCACCTGTCTTTATAATGATACACTGAATAGCTGCTTTGTGCTGAATCTATTGTACAAACTATTAAAAAGACAATAAATCCAAATTGCATGTTTAAATGCACATTGAGCTTAGGAACTGGGACCGGGTCAAAGGGAAAAAATCTCTTTTTCTTTCTCTTTAACTATCTTAAAGCCTTTACTGACATGTATTTTCTCCGCTGATTGTACTGACAGCCAATTTTGATAGGTTCTTTCTTTACCAGCTTTCAATATTTCATGACAGTTGGCAATCCAGTGTTGACATAGTGAAAGGATTTGCTCTGACCCCAAATACTTAAAAGTCAACTTTATTTTGGAAGCAGTAGCTGCCATCATTTTAAATAGATATGCGGTCCTGATATATTGCACCTACCTTGTATAGGAGCAAAATATGATGCTACATGAGCCACCAAAATCTTTTTCTTGTTTTCCTTTGAGTAAAAGTCCCCAGGTGAGTAACTTTCTTTTTTCTCTTTCCTATGTATTTACTTATGCATTTCCTCCGTGCTACCATAGGAATGCAGGCATCAGGTACTGCAGCACAGCTGAAAAGAATGTAACTGAAGTCTTACAGGAAGTTTTGGGGTGTTGCACAGTAGCAGTGGCTCTGACCAGCCCAAGGTAAAAGCCACCTGAAAATTGCAGTGTCTACCAGCTCCTGGTCCTAATTATCTGCTGTAATCATAGGACACAAAGAAAGTCTGTGACTGAACAGACAACCAAAACAAAGATCTTCAAGATATCCTTAACGTTCCAAAGGCAAAAGGAAAGAGCCTGAAGTTGTGCCAGGCAATGTTTTTATTGGATATTAGGAAAAATTTCTTTACACAAAAGGTTGTCAAGCATTGGAACAGACTGCCCAGGGCAGTGGTGGAGTCACCATACCATACATAAAAGATGTATCACTGGGGAACATGGTTTGGTGGTGGTGGCTTGGCAGTGCCAGGCTAATGGTTGGACTCGATTATCTTAAAGGTCTTTTCCAATGTAAATGACACTATGATTTTATGACATGAGATCTCAAGGATGGATCCAGCCCTAAGACCACCCCTTTACAACCCCCATAGCAGAGAGAAATCCTATGAGGAATGGAGACTTCTGAGGATGTAAAAAAGGCATCCCTGAACACCTCTGAACCATGCTATGGCACTGGAGAAGTCCCCAGGTATGGACTAACCTTTTGAACAATGTTCCAGTTACAAAGATCTGCTTCATCAGCTTCCAGCATAGCTTCAGCTTTAGAAAGACACAAGGATGTATATTCCTAGGGGTAGCAGTTAGGACCATTTTAGGAGGTCTGACTTACACTCCAACACTTCAGATCTGCACTGTCCATGACAATGATGCCAGCAGACAAACAACTTCTGTAAAGTTGATTTAAAGTGTATATAACAATTAAACATGGCATCCTGATGTGTAATTGATAATCAGGATAAGTGTGACCCTTATGCTCACAATTAGAGTCATAACGACCAAATTCTTCCGCTTTCTTCCTCTGGCCCAATCTACATTGGAGGGTCTCTATAAAGAGCTGCTAACAAATAGCTGCTGGTACCTTTGCAGAGGCCTTAGCATAGTCCATTCATATTTTTTAAGATGCTTTAGCACATCAGCACCAGCAAAACAAGATTTGCAACTTGGAAAGCAGGAATCTCTGGAGAAACCATTTAGGCCCTTTGTCTTTTAAGAAAGCAAAAAGCTATTTCCAACAAGCCATTATTTCTTTGTTCCTACTGAATGCAACATTAGGGAGCTGTCTGAATATTAGTTAGAGAGTTATTCATAATAACTGGATTCCATTTAAGACTTTTACACAGCAGACCTGACACAACAATCATGCTGTTACTGTGCATCCATCCCATCCCTATGACAATACTTTCTACTTGGGTATCAGAGCTCCTCCTCTTGTTGAACATAACCTGCTTCAGGTCACCTTCATAAAGTAGGGAAAATGGAGTTATGCCCATTTAGTGCACTGCAATGACTTACATGCAAAGTCTGTGCCCCAGACATGGGTCAACTCCAGAATCTAAATTGCAGAACTACTGTAATTTCCTTCCCTATTCCATTAAACTAAATTTGCTTAAGCTAATGTAGCAGCAGATGCTTTATGCACACGAGTAATATTGCACTAAAGGTTTCCCCTCTGCTAGTCACAGACTGCTAGAGAAAGGGGAAGAAATCACCTGATCTAATTCGAGTGATCTGTAGTACAGATATGTACTCTGTCTAATCATGACTGTGCCATTTGAGATATCTTAGATTCTCCCAATACAACTTTTAGCAACTGGTCTTGAAGACTGTCAGACTGTGAAGTACTGTCTCATTTCAGACTTCCTTGTGCAGTTGTTCAGACAACTCAAACCACCTCAGGTGGCACTGAAAAACCTGAAACCTGGCACTGAAACCTGTTTGTAGGCAACTGAATCAGGCTCCATCTTGAATACAGCCCACCCCAGTGTGTTTAGTTGGTGCAGGGTCACACAAGGAAACGATGCCTGTCTTTCACACCTGGCTAGTCCTGTCCCTTTAAAGCCACATTCACTGCCCACTCCTTGCATGGTCAGCAATTTCCTACTCCAGTAATCTTTTAATGTTCCTCCTTGAATTGCTCTAAAGGTAATTCCCAATGAGCTAAGAAACCTCATTTCTTCGATTTTATGAGATGCCCATTTGGAGGAGGTCAGGAGAAGGAGGTCTGATGTTTATTATTAGTAACTGGTGATTTAATTTTTCAGCTGCTTTACCTCCTTTTGCAGTTCTTGCCTTAAGTTAAAGGCAACTGCTCTGTGAGGTGTTCAGCTGCATGAATTACAACCTGACTTTGAGCAGGAGGTTTAAGTACACAATGTGAGCCACTTGATTGATGGCTCATTTGATCAGCTGTGCAGTCAAGATCCTTGCTCTCCTGAAAACCTGACTGTGCAGTCAATACTACAGCATCCCTCTCTGGCAGGAGGATTCAGGGTCAGTGGCTGTACTATAATAAAATCTGCATCACTATAAAGCTGGCATCTTACCTACCTCTCCTCCTTAGCTGCCTTTCACTGGTCATGCAACAAATCCAGTCTAGGGGTTTTCTTCCTGTTCTCCATCTTTTGCTCAGGCCAGTCTGTCACCTTATAAGTTGTAAGAATTCCTATGGCCTTTTGTCTCCTGCTGGTAAACCAAGAGCAAGGCCTCTATTGCACTGATCCATTTTCACAGGAGTGAATCTAACCTCAGAGAGAATCTCTGAGCTTGACCATAATGGACAGTGGAAATATCACCAGTGAGAGCTGGTCTACCTGGACATCAGTCTGAAAAAGAGAGTAAAAACTCTGGACTACTCTTCCCATGAGCAACCATGACAGCTTAGGCAGACACAATTTAATTTCAAACCTGAAAGAAGGCTGTAGTGAGATGAGTGTCAGTCTCTTCTGCCAGGTAACAAGTGACAGGATGAGAGGAAATGGACTTAAGTTTTTCCAGGGGAGATTTAGATTAGATATCAGGAAAAAATTCCTCATGGAAAGGGTTGTCAAGCACTGGAAAATGCTGTAGAGGGAAGTGGTAAGGTCAGCATCCCTGGAAGTGTTCAAAAAATGTGTGGATATGGCACTTGAGGACATAGTTTGGTGGTGAACACGGTGTTGGTACTGGGTTGATGGTTGGATTCGATCTTAGAAGCCTTTTTCAACCTTAATGATTCTTTATTCTATAAAATATCTCTGAACTGCAATAATTTGAATGTTTGTCAAAATGAAATATTTAGATGTGAGGTTAGTGGACTTGAAAGGCAAAGTTCCACTTCCAGTCCACAACATTCACTCAAAAGGTCTGTTCTCTGGCCTCCTAGCTACTTGATCCTAGAAGGAGACTTTGTGGGAAAGCAGCATTGACCTCTCCAGAGGAAGATGTGTGTAGGGAGCACTTAAGGCAACTGAACATGTTCAAATCCTGTGATCTCATTCACAGGACACAAAAATTAGGATGCTGAGAGCTGACTGATTTCATTGCCAAGATGCTAGTCATTGGTTTTGAAAGGCCCAAGGAAATGGTGGAATCATCACCACTGGAGGTATTTAAAAGACATGTAGAAGTGGTACTTGGGGGCACGCTTTAGTGATGGACTGGACAGTGCGAGGGTGATGATCTTATGCCTATATTATTTGCAGTGATGGTGTTTATCTTCCCAAGTACCTTTTATGAGTGATAACGAGTTGGATTTCTGGAGATGGCTTAACACCCGCCTGAACACGGTAAGTGGTGAATGAATTCCTTGTTTTTCTTTCCTTGTGTGCGTGGCTTTTACTTTACTTATTAATGTGTCCTTATCTCAACCCACAATTTTTCTCACTTCTATGCTTCTGATTCTCTCTCCCTTCCCACAGGGAGCGTGGAGGACTGGAACAAGAGGCTATGCGATGCCTAGTTGCCAGCTGGGGTTAAACCACAACGATATTACATAAAACATACATTATTATATAAATACAGTTACTTTTATACGATAAACAATGCATTTTTAAAATAGAATTTGTTATGAATCTCTCACATGTATTGTGTTCTATGTATGTAACATGAAATGCACAGCAATTCATATGCAGACATGACAGCAAAGGCTTTTTGTAGATATCTACAAATGTGTTTATAAAGTTGGCTATTACATAAAACCACCAGCAACAACTTCTTGAAGAACCCAGTTCTGTCACTGAATGTTAGGGAAGATCTGACAACTGTACGGAGCTCCTCAGGAGACATCAGCCTCGTGCTGCCTCGTTCCTGCTCCCTGATTACATTTAGACAAGAGGAAGAAGCACAGAGCAGGCTGTGCTGAGATTGAGGAAACCTGAAGAGGCAAGAGTGCTCAAATGTCAACAGTACTGAATGATGCCTAAAAACAAGTTGTGGAAGTGTGATTTTGGAGCTAGACACCTCAGTCTCACCTAGATCTTGTGCTAGTTGTTTGCATTCTTATGTAGATCAAACCTCGAAGCTGGAATGACTAATAGTTTAATTTCTAAATCTTTCACTGATACGCTGTTCTCAGGATTGCCTTCATGATTTCTTTCCAAGCTACACTTTTGCAGACACTCAAATTTTACTTAACAGGCAAATTTTGAGTCAAATCTCAGTTAGCAGCTGCTTGTGCAGCTTGGTGACATCACTGGATGAAGTATCTCTCTCCAGAAATAAAGTACTACCGAATCTCTTCTTAAGCACTGGAATCTGTCCCACTTGCTAACGCAGAACAGAGAGGTCTGAGTAACAGGAAAATACTCTAAATATCACAGATTATTTCTCCATGGAGTAATTTGTCAGAAACAGTTGGGAATGTTGTGATCCGCGTTCACTCCTGCAAGATCACAGCAATGGAGGGGACAAGAGAGCAATTTCTGGAATAAGGAGCAGCGGAAGGGTGAAAAGAGCAGGATAAGCAGTTCTCAGAAGCATTTTGGAAAAATATAAACAATCTGGTGAGGGGGAGGAGGTGTGGGAGCTCAGAAAAAGCAAATTGAAAGGATAATTAGAAGAGAAAAAAGAATGCGTTGCTGAGAACATTTTAGCTGGTGGAAGCCAGGGATTTCAGATGTATTCACAGCAGATACATGGTAAAAAAAGGGGGGGAAATCCACCAACTATCAGCACACCCTATAACCAGTTTCTTAGTATGAATATTAGGGGGATTTAGTTAGCAGTAGGGAATAAGAAGTTGGCAGCCTTAGCACACAATTATTTTGTTTTGTATTTTTGCAACAGTGGAAGAGGGATCAGAGCAAATAGAGACAAAAGCCACAGTGCTGGTTTGGTTTGGGGGGTGAGTTCGAACATTCAAATAATCCTTGCCATCCACCTAGACTGATATTTTAGCTGTAATTTTCACATTTCCATGCAATTGTGGTTGGGACTCCCTTTTTGTCCCAGATAAAAAGATCTCCAGGCACCTGGAAGTTTAATTTGTTAATGGGTTAAATAGGAAAGTCATTTTGCCATAACAATAATCAAATGCATCCTAAAGAA
>VXBA01005793.1:284486-392400 GCA_013399895.1 Serilophus lunatus | reverse complement strand
AAAAAAAAAAAAAAAAGTGGAAATAAAGAATAGACTATAACAAACTCAAACATCCCATTCCCCCATTCTCCCCATAACAGAAGCTACAATAAGCAAAACAGGAAAGGAGGAAAACCGTTTTCCCAATGATGAAGAAAGTGCAAGTCTTTCCAATGCACTAGGGTGAAGAACAGAGGTCTGGAAAGCTGCTCTGACTGCACTGCACCCTCATGGCATGGGGCAAAGACCAAAACAGCAAATTTGTTTGGCACAGCACCAAATGCTGTTGTCTTGTTCTGGATGCAAAAATGCCCCCCACAAAACAGCCTGGAGATCTCTACACAGTATTCTCCATAGCCTTGGATCTATGTCTCAACGCTTTGGGGCCAGGTGGAATGTCCCTATGACATATTCTTTGGCAAAGCTTCTTCACTTTGGGGTTTTTTACATTTCTTTTTTTTTTTTTATTGGCTAAATAGAGAGATTCTATACAGGATAAGCTTTCTTGAGGGCTATGCTTAAAGAGGTGACTTGTTTCCACTTTCTAGTTGAAAGCTGGGCTCAACCTATAGCCAAGATGAAAAGAGTCCTCATACAGACTTGGAGATACCCAAAAATATGAAATATTTCATTATAAAAACCAATTCCCACTGAAATTACTAGCAGAACTCCCATTGATTCAATTAAGAGAAAAATCACAGTGTTTATAGCCCCCAAACCCACTAATGCATAAGGACATCAGACTCATGAGGACAAGAAGCAGAGGCAAGCTATTCACATACTTTATGGTTCATGGAACCATGACTCTGGCCAGCAAAAATGAGACCAGATTGATTTTAAATAGAGAAGCATTTGTACTGAAGGCCAAAGCGTTCAGGTAATTTTCCTGATTTCAACAATAATTTAAATTTGCACTGCCATACTTATTGGGGAGATTTTTAACAGAGGTAGTACTAAAAATAAAAGCAAATTAAATTGCAATGAAATGAAAAAAATCCACAACCCTTGTGATTCCTCTAGAGTTGTCTCTCCCATGATGATTGGATTTCGAAGTGTTGCAATTTGCACGTTTGTTCATGCTTCGTTAGAAACACATTGAGCTTTGTGTGGTTTGGTTTGGCTTATTTTGTTGCTGCTGAGGTACTGAAATCTGTATTAAAAAAGAAAAAAGGATTTCCATAAGCACATGTGTCATAAGTAGGTGTGAGGTCAGGAAGGAGTTATCCATCCTAACCATGACTATCCCATATTTCCCCTCACTCCATGTTGTGCTGCTCATGGGTTCTGGACACAATCTTGGCTACAAAGACCACCAACTCCAGGAGGGGGCTGCAGCCTTCCCCATCCTGGCCTAGGGAGCAAGTAGAGACCCAGCGGGGCCTCCAGCCATAGCCTTTGCAGGCAAAGCCCAGGCTGTGCTGTAGCTTTCCTAGAATCCCTCAGAGGCAGCCCACCAGCCTTCCCACTCCTTCCAGGCCAGCAGTACCACTCATACAACGGGCTGCATTAAACATCATCAGCTGTGGAAAGTTTCTTATAACAGCTCTGACATAGATCATTTTTCCTCCAAGCCTCTTCTTCTCACAGCTGATGGATGCTCTAAATCCCTTTTTGCCCTGCCCAAAGTGGAGAATAAAATGGCCTGGAGGACCTGAAACAGAAAGAAATTTCAGAATGTAGCAGGTATTCACTGAAGGTGTAATCCTCCATTCAAAAGAATTTCTAAAGTATTAAAGCATCCATTTCCCCCTGGCTCAAGACCTGGCTTTGCAACAGCTAATTCCATATTTCAATTGTTTCTTCTCAGAGGCTGTCATTCTTTGATTGATCAGAACTTGCATCACTTCATCTCCCACTTAACTAATTTGATGAGGAAAATGGAACAGCAATGGTGGCGGTTTAAGTATATTAAAGAAAAAAGTTAATGCAAAATTTTGATTCATCAAATTTAAAGTCCATTTCCATTACATTTAATAACTTCAGCCTCTCTTAGTTCATCTGTACTTATCTTTAAGTCTGCATGGCTGGGTGGCATTAGAAATAAGAAGATTATTCATAGTAGGGTGCTCTGCCTATGAACTTTTTCTTAGCTCTCAGTAGAGATAAAGAATCTTTGCTCAAATGTATATCATTTCATAATCATGAGTGGTCAGCTCTTCTGTTCTTATAAAATCAGATCTCACACCACCAGCCACAAAACATTCAAAAAAATACCAAAAAGGATATAATTAATTCAAACAGAGTAATCATCAACGTATGAGGTTAGCCCGACTCATACTTTTTCATTTTCCTCAAAGCATACGTGAATTATGAGATCCTAGTCACAGCTCTTGTAAGGGACTAGTGCATGCATTTTTGGAGAGGAGGGAACTTGCTACATGAATTCTTACCCTTTCACTGTAAATCCACACACATATCATTTGGGTCTGAATCACGATGTAGTTTGCCACATCATGGAAAAGTAGGCAAGGAAGTGAGCTCAAGGAAAAATCGCTGTAATGACTGATGTCATTACAGAGGGAAGGGAACAGGCTGAAAGGCTGACTCTGGGGTGGCAGCAGATTCTTCAGTTCTGAAGGATTTAAGGAATGGTTGGGGAAGGGGTAAGTGAGAGAAAAGCTTCCACACTATCTTGCAGAAGCTGGTGCTTCCCTGTCTGTGAAGTCAAGGAGAGAAAGCGGAGCCCTTGTAGCCGGCGTGGGAGCAGGTGGGGGAAGGCACTGCTGTTATTTGCAGCAGACGTTCCTTAGCAACAACCTTGAGCAGATGGAAGCCTGGGTACCACTGCGTAGGGGCTCCATCAGCAGCCCCTCATCCTCCTCAGCCTCTCCCCGGGCAGGGGGAGGTAAAGTAAGACAGCAAATTCTACCAGAGTGCTTTTCTCAAGATAAAAGAAAGGGATTAGGAGATCACATTGACTCAGGACAATTTAAAGCTCAAAGAGATTTCAGCAAATTTAATTTAAAGGGTTTTATAAATACCAACAACATTATGCAATTAGGTAGGAGTTGTAAATAATTATAGAAGTGTTACATATACACAGACATATATATATATACAAACATATTCTTTTACTATATCTGAGTAGCTTGGATTTCTAGGGATGCTGAGAAATCCTGGAAACTTAAAGAAAATTTATGTGATTTAAAGTATCTTTAGGCCATCCTGAACCAGACTTGATTAAAAAAAAAAAGAAAAAAAAAGAAAAAAAAGAAAATATCAGGTCTTAATCTGTATCTCAGATAAAATACAAGGTGATGTATGAAGCACAATTAAAAAGGTTATTTGAAAATGGACAGTTCACAGATGCAGAGGATTTCAGAGAAAGTCTGCATTGACAGATGGATGCATTACCAAATTAGAGAAAACATGAACCTTCTGTGGGATGACTAATTAATCTTGTACATGGAGATGTGGAGAATCATCAAAGTTGAACACAGCTAGGAGCAGAGGTGGGGCCGCCTGCAGACAGTGTCTATAAAACTGTAAAAAATGTCACCAACTTGTGCAAGCATTCATTTTTTCTTCGAAATCAGGTGTGCAGAACTGAGTTACCCACTGTGTTATCCTTCGTTATGATATTGCATATGAAAATATTGTCCTATCATTAAAGGAAAAGAAATTTTACTGCCTGCATTTGTTCTGAAAACGCACCATTGAAGTTTGGCTGTAATGTGCATGTAAAAGCAAGGGGGAACAAAAGTACAAAGGCCATAAAATTTCATGGTCAATAAAGAGACATAATTGTCTCTGGGGGGAAGGACAAAAGCCCTCTTTTCAGAGTTTGTGCATAATAAGAAGTGATGGTATTTCTTGCATCTTTGCCGGGGCGGGCTGTTTGAAATACATCGATGGCCAAAATAGAATTGTGTCTGTGACTTGTGCCTTCAATTCCTCTTTTCTATCAATATCAGTATCAACAAAAATCTGATAGATTAATTGATTCATCGTCACTGATTACCTCGATTATTCAGGACCTAAGTGAAGACTTAGGGATAGCTCTGTAGCCATCAAATGCAGATAAACACTTGATTATGTATTCTGGTGAGTCAAGCTCACCCATATGGGATCTCATCTTCTGAGTCTCCATTTCCCTTCTGCTAATCTACCTCTTAGCAACATTTTAGCAATTCCTCAGGGTGATACATCACTGAATGGAAATTGGAAAACTTCAGATGAGTCCAAACTTTTTCCATTAAAGACGGCAGATGCTTTATTCCATTAACACCAAGGACACAAATCTGAGTGATAATGGTACTTAATATTATTTCTTTGGCAATGTCTGGGAAAAAAAAAAAGGAGAAGAATCCATTTTTTCCTTTTTGATTCTGTAGAAGTGTAGACCAAAAGTCTGAAGTTTTCTTTCTTGTCAGATTTTGGGAATTAGCCTGAATTGTGCAATTTCAGGGAAACAGTTAGTTCTCCAGGCTTCTCATATGTACACTACCAGTTTGTCTGATTGAAACCTTTCAGCCCACTTGCTTGCTTACCAGGTTACCAAAGTTTCTGATGATTCCCAGTTTCTTTACATCTCACCTGTCAGATAGGGCAAGATCAGAACACAGAGATGCTTCATGGATTCTCCAAATTCAGAACTGCTTGTCTGATAGCTAGCAGATCACCATGCTCTCAGGTTCTCCAGGGTTGCCATAACTCCAGAATTAGGTCTTTTCAACTGTTATTTTTCCTTTGAGAAGCAATAAACAAAATTCCAAAACATCAGTTCTTAGGTGACTTAATTGTCTACCCAGAATCCTCAATCCAAAACCTGAGAACAGTTTGAACCAGCTTTGGCAAACAAGCAAAATGATTTTCCAAAGGATGTAGCCAGACAAGTGTCATCACATGGTCTCGGATGTGGCAATCTCTAAATTTCCAATTTCTGTCCCATCAGGTCCATTTCTGTGCAGTATCTCTTAGAATCATAGAATCATGGAATAAGCTGAGTTGGAAGGGACTCATCAGGATCATTGAGTCCAACTCCTGCCCCTGCACAGGGCATCACCAAGAATCACATCATGTGCCTGAAGCATTGTCCAAATGCTTCCTGAACTGTGGCAGCCTTGGTGCTGTAACTACTTCCCTGGGGAGCCTGTTCCAGTGCTCAATTACTCTTTGGGTGAAAAGTGGGTTGGGCTAAACCAAGGAAAATGTGTAATTTATTTATTTGTTTGTTTGTTTATTCTGCCCTGTAACAGTCAAAGAGGTTTCACAGAATGAGTTACCTATCTCAACTAAAAGGTCAGCAACCCTCCGCCAACAGGCACTACTGTCTCTCACTACACCTATAATCTGACTGTGCTGAATCTGTATACCTGCATTGAGTTCTCTATGTACTGCAAAACAACAGCTTTAGCATCTCACCAGATACTATTCCTAGCTGCCTCAATGTCATATAATTTGGATTTAAACTAATGTCGAATGTCCAGGTAGGAATTTGCAGTACTTTTATTATGTTGATGGATATCAATCTTTCAATTAGACAATAACTACAAGTACTGAAAAACGGCAGGTAAGGGTAAGATAAGGCGAAAAAAAAGCAGTACTATTATTGTTGCTATTTTAGCAAAAATTGCAGCTGCAATCTTTCTCCAATATTTTCTTTATGTTTACTGAAATAATTTAAATAGCTTCTCCTCCCCTTCGCACCTACAAAGCAAAAGCCACTACCGATATTTCTAAGACAAAAATACGTAGTTTTGTATTCTTTATTACTTTACCCTCCATCAGGATTGATTCTTTTAACTGATGGGAGAGCCAACTTCACGATTCATAGAATATGCCCTTTTTATGCAAAGCATTATCTGGAATGACATTTCAGCACTGATCCTGAGAAAAGGACATTGCAAAATATCTTTCTGGTGAGATAAATCCAGTGTAGCATGAATAAAAAAATTTCCAGTGCATTTCCATTCTGATTACATATCTAGTTAGAAATCTAGATAGCTTGTTTAAATCATCAGTCCACTGGGTTCAATGCCATGGAAATTGGTAAGATCTGCCTTACAGGACCTCCCGTACAGAATCTTCTTGAAAAAATTTGAATGTTCCCATGTACAGAGCAGATAAATCTGATTGTTACATTTCATATGGCTTATGCCACTTTTCATGCTTTTCCTTTTTTCTTTATGACTATTTGTTTTGGTTTGGTTTTGGTTTTGTGGGGTTTTAGTTGTTTTTTGTAAAGGGTTTTGTAAAGGGTTTGTATGAACCTTATTATTAAGGAGCTATATCTTCTATGATTCACCATGGTTTATTGGGCAAGTATTATTATTATTATTTCTGTTTTCCACTCATAAAAGTATTAACATGGGAAACAACTCCTTACTCCATCTTGTGAGGATTCAGCCTTTTCTAGAAATTCCACTATTCTAGCTAACCCTTAAATTAAAAGAGGAAATTTCCCTGCCAGTGTTTCATGCACCAAATAGCAAGTGATGCCTTTCTAGAGCAATCATTGTATTGCCACCAAACACACAGATAGTGACCTGGGGGACATGGAAAAATTGATGCCAATTTCTCTAACCAACCCTTTGTCTTACTTTTATTTCAATGTACTTCAGCTATTATGCAATGACACAGTCATTACAGGACACACAGATACAATTCTGAGGCTGAAGAGAATAATTGCAGAACAAACTTTTATATGTATCTCTGACTTAGAAGGAGGAAAGACTATGATCTCAAAACTGCTATTTAGAAAAGGCTTTTGAAGACAATAAACCCAAGATGGAAGAGGTAATTTCTGACATTGTATAGTTATTTCATTCCATTTTGGTTTTGACACTGAAAAAAATCCCATTATATGAAACTCTCTGTTTCATATACCCTTAAGGATATTTAAAAATAGCTATCTTTTTGTGTGTCTTCATGGCATTTCTCTCAATATACCTTTTTCCTTATTTTTTATTTTAAAAATTGTCTTGTGTTAAATATTTCAGCTGTTCTGGCCCACTCTTATTTAAAGCCTTCTGGCACTTTTGCAGAACTACCTCCTGTAGGAGTGAGAGGAAGCTTTCATGACAGATTGCCTTACAATTCCCCAGCAACAGCTACCCCTCTCCTTCTTTACTTTTCTGAAAGTATTGTAATGCCACCTTCATGGTATAGGGGTGGATTAGCAGCCATCTCTAAGTTCTTGTGTAACAGCATCATAACAGCATGGTAGAGATGAGGACACTGTGAAACATACAGCAAGCTGGGGGATAAACCACCTTAAACTCATCAGTCAGCTTGTGGCATAGTCTGAAAGAAGATTGCACATAAACAAGGGCTGGCTCCTCAGAAATGACTTGTCTGGGTGGCACTGTAGCTGTAGGTCCATTCTGAGCTCTGTTATGGACAATTCACAAGTGTAAGATGAGTCAACCCTGCATACTCTGCCCCTTCATCACCTTTTCTTAAAGCAAAACCCCATACTCATGTCCACAGGCATCCCACTATCCAGGACACAAAGTTGAACATCATCCAGACATTACGTCTATCCCAATGCTTTCCCCATCTGCACTTGCATCGCCAGTTCAGTGCTTCTTGCTTTATCCTTCCTTACAGTTGTTCCTCAATAACCCTCTCAGATGTTAACAAGCAAGCAGGTATTTAGACAGAAGTTAATGCACCCTCAGCTCAGACATATCTCTCTGAAGAAGAAAGCAACTGCCTTGTCCTTTTGCATTTGTTTGACCACTATCATGGTACACACATCATGCTTGATAAGCACTGAAATAAACTATTCCAGACTCCTGAACTGCCTATCTGTTTTTTCATCATCAATAAGGTCATTCTTAAAAATAAAGCAATAAAAATTCTTTTAAGAAGAATGAAATGACCTTTATTTGTTATATGTCTAAGTAAGCTGCATAAAAATAAGATGAAGACTGTGACATGACATAACCAAAAATAGTAAATTTGGGCTGATGCTTGTCCTTAACTTGAACTATTCAACAAGAAGGCATAAAGTAAAAACAAAGGTTTGGTCTTAAATTAGATTCTTTTTGGATATATCATTGTCCTCTATACCTAATAAACGTTCAGGAACTTCCTGATCTGCCTGTTATATGAGACAGAGTCACTGGGAAAGCAGGAATGCTAAAAGACCATCACTGGGGATCTGAGTTCATTAGGATCAGATGCTGTAAAGCTAAATCACAACAACAAAGTCCCTGCCCAGACAACTCCAAAGTTAAATGCCAGAAGGGAAACAACAGTTGAGTCGTTCAGGCAGACAAGGAAGGGATAAGAAAAAAAGGCACTGGATGAATGGATCTGATAACAAAAAAGATGAAAGTCAAAGAAAAAGGCTCATGAGTCTTGATGCAGCAGTTTCTCACAAAGGTGAGAGTTATGGCAGGTGAAGCATCACTGAGCTTGAAGAAGAGTCCCAGAGAAACATGCATTTGGGGTTCTATTAGAGATCTAGAACAGTCTTTTGAGTGACTGTTGGCTTTTATAGTCTATTCAGTTTGAAACAAAGTATTCTGATATTAAAATCATGCAATAAATTTTTTCAAATATAAAATGCAAAACCACACCGAGGTAGATTTGGTAGATTTTGGTGAAAAAAATTCTCACACTCTGAGATGTCAGAGTGCTTTCCAACTAGGTAGCAAATGTACACTCTATCTTCAAACTGCTCCCAGTAGAGCTGACACTGAACATCTGGGTAAAGAAAACAAAGGTAAACATTCACGTTGCAGAGGGGATGGCTGCATAATGTTAAATATTTTGTAGGGTTCATGACGAGGGTGAACTTTAAGGATATTTTAGGAGGTTGGGGCCATGAATTTTGCCATTTCTTATGGGAAATGTGCAGCAGTAAAGGAGAAGACACCCAGTGGAAGCTGACGGATCGTGGGTGGAGCAGAGGCGGGAGCTGACACTATGATATTGATTGAAGGAGGCTGGGTAGATAGTTCAGTTCAGTTCAGTTGGTTCAGTTAAGGCAAATAGATGCTTTGTTTTGGTTTTCTTGTAATAAGAAAAGAGAATCCTGAGGGAAGTGCAGAAAGACGTCATGGTGGGATGATACCGTCAAAGCAGCAGCCTGGGAGATCACTCCTGACAGCCATGACTTACACGGACATGAAGAAGGCCAGCTTGTATGTGACTAGGTGACAGCAAAGTATCTTACTTATGAAAACAAGAGCTGATCAAAACCTGGGCAGGAATGTCAGAATGGCTGCAAAAGTCTTTGATTTGGGAAAGAAGAAGAATTAAATTTGAACATTGCAAACCTAACAGAACAGCAAATCATTTCAGACAATGATTGCAGGCCATGACATTAAAAACTGCAGGAGAGGTACAAGAAGAAGTTGAAAAGGCAAATAAGGGGCTTTTTTCATGTTTGTTTCTATTTTATTTTCCTTTTTTTTTCTTTCAAGACATGAGATAAAGGAGCAGATAGGTTAAGGGTAAAATGCTTGCAAAATAGGACAGTCACTGGAGCAAGAAAAGACAGAGTAGAGAGTGGATAAAATTCTTCTACCTCTCAGATTGGCAGAAGTAACATAAATTTAAACTACCAGATTTCCTCATGTTTTGTTGAAATACCTAAAGGAAGAAACAAGTTAGTGTCTTCCCCAAGGAATTGTGAACCTCAACATCAGCTACGATTTAAGCACCAGATAATCCATATGGAAGGGGGGTGGTAGATTCTCAATCCATAGGAACATATGTAATGAAACAATTATGCTGAGATGAGAGCCCACAACAGTGGAGGTTTCACCATGCATGTTTCACTGCTTACAGCAGCAATTACTAAACCAATACTCAATGACATATAATATTCTTCAGTTCTATTTTTGTGTTGGTACCTTTTTGATGTATATTTTATTTCTTTTAAAGCAAAAAAAAGACCCCAAGATAACAGACACAAACAAAAATCCCTTGCAACTGATGTTTTAAATCACAGTTCTCTGGAAGAGTTGACCGGTAATCATGAATTATTTTGGATTTTCATTATTCATGATTTCATCACAGTGTCACTGGTGTCTTACTAACTTAATTGTGCTTGCTTCCTTCCTCAGAATGAGTCCTGACTAAAAAGTCAAACATGTCTGGTACAAATTCACAAAAAACATCAGAATCAACAAGAAAAAATAATACTGAATGGTATTTTAGATTAACTGCATTTCTTTCCAATCCTGTTTTGAACATGGTAGAAATATCACTATTCTGAGTAGATGGCTTTATAAAATAACTTTGGTAGGTACCTTTTTACATTTTTGACAGTATAAACAGTGACCAAAAGTTTAAAATTGTAGCATAAAATCAAATCACATTATGGTTTGAGAACCACAATGAGAACTAACATATAGCAGTGTATTTTTTTTTTATTTTTCTATTTTAACAAGAAAGTTTTGACAATTTTTTTCCATCCATTTAGGTACAGCTCCACTTTCAAGGTAAGCTGTTGGGAAATATTGTGTCACTGTGTAAAAAAATATCAAAACAATGCAGCAGTTTGGTGTGACAAGACAACATATCACTGCCCAGCTGGGATGCCAAGAGGAAAATCAAAGCAAGTCTTGGTGTTTGCAGGCTCCTGCACAACATGATAAATGTACATTGTGATCTCTAGAGAAAGGAAGATGAGCTCAGGAAGAGTGTAATGGGCAGTGCTCTATCTTTGGGAGTCAGCAGCATCAGGAACAACTGCAGTTCCAGTAAAGCTCTGATACCTCAAACATTTTTATATCGAGCTGTTGATAATCAATAACAAGAAGAACTCCAGTTCCAGTATATCCTACAGGGAAGACACCATACAAACCTCCTACAACAGATTCATGGCTGGTAGGGGCTTTGGAGACCCTTCTGAGAGCCAGCAAGGATGGGCAGGGCTGACATGTTGGGATTCATCTTGCCAAGGAGAAGTTATCTTCTGCAGGCTCATGATAAATGATCCTCCCAGTGCCAGTGGATGGAGGCAAGAGATTTGACAGCTGGCTAGTCCCATCCTAAGGCAACTCCTAAGGGGTCTTGGTGCACTCACTGGTGGGATAGAACTTTGGTTAAAAAGGGAAAAAAGAAGGAACAAAGAGGAGAGAGGAACAGAGATCAGTGTAAGGTGGCATGTTCCACCTGTACCCTTCCTCCTGGGCTACACTGCTGCCATGAAGTCCCTGCCCGTCACAGCCTTCCTGAGCAAACAAGGAAATAGGGGAACTGTCATGGATTCCCTGCTCTTGCCTCTAAAAAAGTATGTCTGATACACTCAGATGAAAACATGAACCATGTTTCTCAGCTGATTATCAAAAGGGAGGGGTGTCTGAGTAGACAAGTGCTTAGACTGACCCCAGAAAGGAGCAGGGGAAGTGAGAAAGGAGGCTATATCTAGAAAATAGCTGTGTTTCTCATCCCCATCTATGCAGCAGGATAGTATTAGCTCCTGTGATTGTACTGGGGCTATGCACAGATAACAACAAATAAATCAGAGTCCCTTGCACAAACATGAAAGCTAAGAGTGCTTAATTCAGGCTTGACTGTTACTTTCTACTCCAACAGCAAGACTGGACCAGTCTGAGATATAAAGAAGCATTGAATCTATTAGGTTTGAACTATTTACCATATTAATCATAATCCAGCTCACCTTTCAAAAAGTAAATAACATATTTAAGATTATCAGACTCAGTTTTGAACAACATTTTTCTTTTTAAACAAGCACACAGGACTGGGAAAAATCAATAGGAGATTTAGACTTGCCTCCCTGTAGAGGGTGTTTGTAATCACCCATAAGTCACTGTAAAAGATGACAAAGCTGCCACATCATGAAGAAAAGTAATTTTACAGGATTTAGGCGGGTTCAGGTTTCCATCTCTCCCCTCTTGTAATCCAGTGCATCATGTGTTTCCACCAGCTAAATGAACCTGCAAGCCTTCCTGACACAGCTGGTCACCACAGTGGCAGAGCTCAGTGTGCTAATTTCCATTTCATAGGCCAGGTTTCCTTACCTTTCCTCTTCATCAATAAAGAAAGGAACTCTAGTTCTCCATAGGAAGAGCATGTTGGTGTGATTGGGCAGCTGTAAAGCCCACAGTTGCAGGTGGCTGAGCACATGCACAGGGGGATTCTCATTTCAGCTGGAAAGAGGAAACTTGAATGGTCTCCACCACATTCATCATCCAGGTGACACTGACCACCTCCCTTACAGTCCTTATCAACCCAAATAACTGCAAAAGGCCATGTAAATTCAATTAAATTGCTACAGTTTAGACTAAAGTTATAATTTATAAAAAGGTTTTATAGTGTATAAAGAAGCTTACAAATGATCTGATTTTTCTGTGCAGTTTCATAAATAAGAAACTTTAAAAATTCAGTACTGATGCTAAGATTTTTGAAAAGGAATTTTTTTCATTTTTTGTTTGGTTAATTGTTTGGTTTGGTTTGAGGTTTTTTTGTACTTATTTTTTTCTTGTCAAGGGAAGAGTTGTTTTTTTTGGGTTTTTTTACCAAAGTGGAAGTTAATCATAAATTTTTAGTTGATGTTGAAGAGCTATTATTATTTTGTATTATCATAAGGCACTAGAGTTTTCAGCTGTTGTAGGAAGAGCAGTAAGCAGTTGAGGTAAGCAGCCATTCCAGATAAATGTTTCTAATGGAAAGGAAAGTTGTAAAAGTCAAAACAGAAGCAGAGAAGAGTTAACCAAATGCCCCCTGGTTTTAGAGCATCTTTGTTGCAGAGAGAGAATCCTTGCATTTGCCTTCCAATCAGTAAATTGCTTGTGGTGGAAGTATCTCAGTGAAAAGAAACATATTTGTGTAAGTTGTTAGGGACATTGGGAAAAGTAATAATAGCATTAAAAAGTAAATATGTGGGTTCGCAGTTGTACCTGTTGCAGTACCAATCTCAGACAGATGCGACTTTTCCTTCTCCTTCAATCTGTAGCTACTACATGGGTAGAATAAAGCTGTTCTACCAGTGGCTTTCAAATGGGCACCAAGTCTCACAGTTCACTTCTGTTACCCAGATTGATTGGCTGTTATTTTCTGTGTTTGTCTTACTACCTTTGTTATTTCTGACTGTAAATGTAGCTCTTAATGACCAACAGGTGTCCTAATATGCACATATTCACACTATTAGAAGTCATGCACAGAATTCATAGCTGAGAGTTCACTTTGTTAGCTGTGTTCTCCAGTTTCGTAACCTTTACCTGTCCTCTGCATATATTTTGATAACTAGTATTGAGTGATTCTCTAAAGTGAAAACTGTACCCTGTATAATGAAATTAATTAATAATACTTGCTATCTTTGATATTATATTCGGGGACGTCTAATTGTACATCTCTGGAGCACAGGGTTACTTTAATAATGTTTTATTATTAATAGCTACTTGAATTGAAAAACAAAAATTTTGTTCCACTTTTAATGGTAGAAAAAATTCTCCTAAGCTGATAAAATTGAACTTTAAGTCCAGAACCTCAAATTCCATGAAAATGGAATTATTTGCAGGATATTTCTAATCTTGAACTGAAATTCTAGGTACTGCTGGAAATTTTCTGCCAGGCCACTGAAACCAGAATTGTTTGCAGTCAGATTAAGAACATTTTAAGCCATCATCTGCTTTTGGTGTTAAGGTCACAACATCTGTATGAGTGTATGGTTGATGCACACTACGGGCAGACTTTCACTACAAGCAATCACTGTTCAAGGGTGAATATATGGTCCCCTAAAAAAGCAGCTGTAACCATGGAAAGGGAGCTGCCTCTCTACGTCTCCTTGGCAGAAGGGATGGTCTCGGCACAAAAACATCTGCTATCTGATTAGACAGAAAAGCCCACTGGAACTACTTGAATACCCAAAAAATCAACCTAGATACAGCCAGATACATGATT
The DNA here is from genome assembly GCA_013399895.1 of Serilophus lunatus. Lineage (NCBI taxonomy): Eukaryota > Metazoa > Chordata > Aves > Passeriformes > Eurylaimidae > Serilophus > Serilophus lunatus. The sequence continues at coordinate 378,594 of VXBA01005793.1, read as the reverse complement.
ATTTCACAAAGACAACACTGTCTCTTTCTCCTTCACACCTTTTCATTAAGGAAGAGAACAAGTCATGGTTGCTTCTTTGTGGACCAGCCTGAATTTGTCTACAACTGCAGATACAGATGATGGGCACTTATCTGAGATGTCATAATAATTTAATAAGAATTTCCCCCTTGGGCGAACCTACTGGCTCTTGTGGAGCATCCCTTGGGAGCTCTGCACTGGTGGAGGGATAGTATTTAGTTTTTCAGTATTCAACCTTGATAGGCAAGAAATCCGCCAATCCCTCCCCATATATTCTTTCTTATTCTTCCCTTCCCTCCCAATATCTTCTTTTCTATTCATCACATAGCTCCTATTTGCTGCAACAAGCAATTAGCCTGAAGAGTGGAGCATTTTCATCGCTCAGTCCTGATTCATCTGTGGAGCAGGTCCAATGCATGCATGTGATATGTGCATGTATTTGTATAATCAATAGTTGGAAGGTACAAGATATTTATGAACATCACCAGTTCAACTGTCACAGAGCGACAGTGATTCTCAAGCTATGTGTTAAAAAACACATATGTTTTGTTGAGGTCAGCAATCACGATTCTTTTTAGTTAAACAGGGAAAGGCAAAACTCAAAACTGCTTTTGGGTTGCAATCTGGTTAGATAGCTATGCTACATGTGTCTGAGATCCTTCTTTGGCACAGATTTGCCTATATTAGTACTGTTAAACTCTCCCAGCCTAGGAAACATGGTGGACACATCCAAACTGCTAACTGGGAACGATCCCGGGTCTGTGCTGATTCCCCAGCTGTGTCCAGGATGCATCTGGGACAGTGCCAGCTGGCTGGGGCCAAAATCATAGCAGGAACCATTTAACAGGACAGTCTATCAAGTTACCATCCCTGGGAACGTTCCCTGGTGCCATTCAATTAACTAGGATAGATGTAGTCCAAAAGTCTAAACTAATTACCATGAAAAAAGACAGTAATTCAGTGACAGTGTTTTGCTGCCATATGCTGGCATCTTTGGGGTCTGGAGAGAAAATTAAACCATCTTAAGGAAAGCTCTGCCAAATGAGAGCTCCAAATGACAATTGCAATTGGGAAGAAATTTCAGGCATTGTGAACCTGTGAGCAGAGTGAAAATCAGCAAGGGAAGAAAAGATAAGCTCATAGAAATAGGGCATGATAAAACAGCTCTTCCCTTACTTCTTTCCAGTATTTCATTAAAAGGGAAACATGAGGAAGAATTGAAGAAGCAAAATATTCAATTACTTATAAACATGTGCTGCTTCATTTAAAAATAATCTTTAAATGCTGTGTTTGTGTTATTGAAATACAAATTTAGCAACAACCTGTTCCACAGGGAGGGCTAAAATCAGCTTTCATTTGAAGCAGATTTCAATATCTGTTTTCCTGGACACAGTTATTGTGAGAACTATTTACAAGAAACAGAAGTGATTTGTTATAAGTCTTATCAGGAAGGGCAAATGTGCCACCCATGTACACGCTGGGGCCTTGTAAAAGTCAAATTTTCCCAGTGAAAATGCAATTATAAATAATAAACCCCTCCTCAGGTTGAACTGGAGAGGCTGAAAAAAAATAAATATATGTGTCTCAGAAAGAAATATCAACTAGTTTTCCCCTGGCATGGATTTAAAAATGGCTTAAATGAGATGAAGTAATCTACTTGCACTACTATTTGAGGTAGCACTGGATCATCAGAGGAGACTGTACTATGACACTTCATTTTACTACTGAGCTGAAAACAATTTTTGTCAAACCTCTGGGTCTAGCAAATGTCTGGATCATGAGAAGTTACTGCATCAGTAAGGAGGTAAACAACTAACGTAAAAGGCATTTCTTGCACTATGACTCTGCACAGCATTAACTACTGAATGTACTGAATGTACTTTGAATAAAGACTCTAAAGGTGTTTACTGGACCACTGGCTGGGTATGACAAATGTCTCATCCTACTCTTGTTAAATGGAAAATGTTTATCTACCAAACATGTCTAAGACAGCATGACAGTGAAAAGAGGAATAAAAAATGTACATGTAGGAACATGATGGACATAAAAGTAACTTGGTTGCATTTCAACAAGTTCTCCTTTTTGTGGACAAATACAAAATTTGATTGAAACCACATCTCAGATGTGCCTCACCCCCATTTGTATTTTGTTATAAGGAGAAGTTATCATAATGAGATGTATCTACCCTGTTAGCTTTTATCAACTTCCATTCACTAAATTGTGGGAGATGGATAAAGGTCAATTGGTGGCTGAGATAATTGAGTTTAATCATGAGCCACCTAAGTGAGGAAAGACATTACCATCTGGCATTATATAGTACATTAAACTGACTCTTCTCTGGCCTATAAAGGTCATTGTACATTGTATGGCAAAGGTTGTGTTATGAAAATGCTAATTGATTTTTAATACTGGCTGCTGATTTTCCTGTAGAGGGTGTCAAGTGCCACTTGGGAATACTTACTGACACTCATTCCAATTCAATCATCATTGTCGTTCCATGCCAGCAAAATCAGGTGGATTTTTGAGGTCCAGTCCAGCAAAGTTGGAAAAGGAGTAAGGATCTAGTTAATAATCCTGACTCTGCCAGTGAATGACTAGGCCACCTCTGTCCAAGATGGATAATGTGTTTGAATCTCTCATCCTGAAAGCAAGGTAATCCTGTCCTCTTGCCCATGGGATTCAGAGACAGAAAGGGCAGATTATCACCTTTCACATAAAAGGTCTGAGCACAGGGGTTTTAGTGATTAACTCATACCTTATTTCAGCTAACTTACATAAGAGTTGAATAAGACAATATAGAAAATACACCAACAAACTAGAACAAGTTCCATGGAGGACACTGAAGTGATCAGGGGTGGAACACCCTTGAGGAGAGGCTGAGGGATGAGCAGTGTTCAGAATGGAGAAGAGGTGGCTTTGGGGGACATTGCAACAACCTCCATGGAAAGGTCCTCAAGAAGATGGAGCCAAGCTTTCCACAGTGGTTCATGGTGGGAGAATGAGAGACAGCAGGTTCAGAAAGTCTCAGACTGGATAGATGTTTTTTCCCCACGAGGACAGCCAGGCAATGAATCAGATTGCCCAAGTGCATTGTGCCTTCTCATCTTTAGAGTTTTTCAAGACCCAAATGGGTAAAACTGAGGATTACAGGATCCCACAGCTGACCTTGTTTTGAGAAGCAATTGAGTTCTCCTGAGGTCCCATATAACCTGAATAGGTGTTGACCCCATGAAATGGCTATGTCAGTGCTGGATACTCCCTTTTTGTGAGCCATCTGGGAGAATGGACAGGTGGGAATATCCATCCTTCTCCACATTCAACACACACAGTAATCATAACGAGTCAGATGTTCTTCAAGCAGCTTCCTCAAATAACCTCTGAAGGAGGATGATAGATGGTGATATTTTGCCTTCTGAAAAAAAGACAGTTGATTATTTTTCTGGCATTTGCATACATGTCCAGTATCTTGCTCCCATCTCTCATCTTCAGTGGCAAGAAATGCATTTGAATTGTGCACAGTTATGACATGCATGCAAAGTTCACATCTTCCCAGTGTCTGTTAGAGTCAGTTGCATTTCTAGGCAATCTTGAAAGAAAGACAGGTATAAGATTTGGAACGATGTAGCTGGGAGGGCTGTGGTGCAACAGACTGCCTGGCTCACAACTGTGAGCTGCAATGACAGAGGAAATCCCTGGCAAGGCAGTGGCAAATTTCTGTGTCCATCATTTCCCTAGTTCTAAAATGAATTCTGGAAGGCTCATCATCATTTGTATTAGAACAGTACTATATAGGAACAGCCACAATCTGTGATAGCAGGTAGACAGAAGGCACTTAATAATAAAGGCATTAAAAATAATTCAAACCAAACCAAAAAAACAAAACAAAACAACCCACAAAATCTCACTACAAAAAACAAGCCTTTGCTATTTCAGAACTGTGTAATTCTAGGAAAAAAACTCTAGGACAGTTTTAAATGGCAATTTCTGCAATTTAGATAATATTACTGTTTATGCAGAACTTGTCACAGCTTTACACGAATGCTTAAAATGAGGGGGGAAAAAGCCAAACCAACAACAAAAAGGAGATGAAAAAGCACCACCAGGGCTTAAAAGGAAGAGGTGAAAACAAAAGACTACTCATTCCCAGTGCAATCCGAGCTTCTTTTTGTCAGATTTAAAGAATTTCATCCAATTTCCCCATTAATCAGCTGATAATGCGGACCCACATTCTGACATGAAGCATAAGATAATGTCAACATTATTTGCAAACTGCTCCATTACAGTGACAGCCTAATGTTTATTACTGTCAAATTACTATCATTTTATTAAAAGGACCAAAAACTTTGGCTTTTCTAAGCACAGCTCTCAGTCCCATCAGAGCAGTGAAGCTGCTCCCTCCTCCTCTGTGCTGTTCTCTGTGATGGAGCACAGTATTTGCATCAGTCTGCACAGGCAGTTCTGTGAATATGCTGGCTAATGAATGAGGCAGGGAATTTTACATTTCAAGACATCTTTTAATCTGAATAATATCACCCTTTGGTTTTTTGGAGGGTTTTGGTAGATTTGGTGGTGGTTTGTTGGTTTGGGGATTTTTCCCCTGAAGCTTTCCTATGTATAATCCCAACAGCCAATTCTCCTAATAGTTATTCTCCCTGTGGCCTTTGTGTTGTTAGGCACAGATTCAGGATTCAGGAAAGCTTTCTCTGCTGTGTAAGTTCTGGCACTTGTGAAGCGACATATTATGAAATTTTTAGGAAAGATATCACTGTACCACCTTCTAGATTTGCATCTAACAGTCAAACCGAATGTTATATTCTCATCAGCTATCCTTTTCGAGTGTAAAATAAAAATATTTGGTAACATGTCTGGACCAATTCACTCCATAGGCTTGCATGCAAACACTCTAAAATTTATTTTGACACTGTTAACAAGAGCTAGAAGATGCAGACTACAGAATTAAACCATAAAATCAGTGATGATTTCTTAGAAATACTACTACAAAGACCAGGCACAAGCACAATGCTCACACAAGGAAAAGAAGGGCAGGCACTGTCTTCTGTGGGTCTTTTATTAAGCTTTGAAAAGAATTGTCAGATTTGCATTTTTTGATGGGGAACAGACATATGAGCCTCTTCTGCTCAATGGCTACAAGCGCTAGTAGCAGGAGTGGGATTTCTTGTGCAGAACTCAATGCATTCATAACACTTACTTAGCTAAGGCTTAATAGTTTCTTGCAGTACAACTTAATGATATCACCTATAACATCCAGAAGGATTGCACTATATATATAAAATATGAAGGAAAAGACCATCTTCTATTATGCTTCACTGGTTTGTGCCCACAGAGCTGCTTCACTTGGTGTGGCCCTTGCCTCCAGTGTTCGATTGTTACAGTTAGTAATGAGTAAACTGCAATTAGTATTGGTTCCAATGAGAGTTAGAATGACCTTTTAAACTTTTGTATCAAAGAAAATAAACCCAGAATATGTCTCTCTATACGTAGGTAAATGCACTGCAGAAATACACATCAAATAACGTGGAAAACTGGGTAGAAGTGCTGGGGGTTAAAAGCAATTGGCTTTGGTTGTCACTGATAAATATTACTAACTAAAATACTTGCACCTCCAGTCCCGCTTAGTGTCCAAACCAGGCACTACTCATCTCATTGAGTTTTAGTAGCCAATTTCCAGATATGAAACCAAGGTTTTTGGAACTGACCATTGCAAACTAGAACCTAAAGAAACTTTGTTAGGCACCTTCATGAGAAATTCATGCCTCATTTCACCACTTATTACAATCTATTCAGCAATTTTGCCCAGAGAATTTGTGGTTGCCCCATCCCTGGAGTTGTTCAAGACCAGGTTGGATGGGGCTTTAAGTAACCTGGTCTAGTGCAGAATTTCCCTGCTGGTGAAAGAGGGGTTGGAACATGATGATCTTTAAGGTACCTTTCAACACAAACCGTTCTGTGATTTTATGATTCTATGCGTCAGAGGACCTTATATAAAATTTAATGGCTTTTAATTAACCTATTTGAATTTATGTCTTTGCTTCATTTGGATTCATTATTTGATGTCCATCATTTGAGAAGCACTCCATCTCATCCTCCAAGCCAGTGATGACCATGTCTTTTCCTGGTCATGAGAAACAATCCTTCTATCATGTCAAATACGTATTCTAGATTGTGGAAATTCTTACAAAAAGTTAAGGTTGCCAAAATGAAGAGGGGTTATGGAGATTGAACAGCAGGAAAGAGAATTTCATATATGCACAGAGAACCTTTGTGTGAAAACCCTTTTTTTGAGGTGAACTGCATGTACACAAAGACCAATCCTGCAGATCTGGAAATTAGCACCCTGGAAATTGCAGAAGCATTTTCTAAACTTGGCCTGGCTACCGCTGAAAACCAGAAACAGCTCATGACTAGATTTTTCTCTGCAACAAGAAGGAAGAAACAACCTTGTACACCACATATGGCAAATCTGAACAAGCTATCTGCAGCAGAGTCATTGTCCTCATTCTGTGTTATGTGACATTACCAAGATGATACACCTTCCTTCTTGAAAAAATAGGTATTTGATGTATGGATGTATTCTGTGGTGTGGTTGGTGAAGGGGTTTTTTTGTTTGTTTTTTTTGTTTTTTAACCATCTCATTTCATCATAGATTGTTTACTTATAATCTCATTTTACCTAAACACATCGGTTCTTGGAGTATAAAGTGAGGAAGTAATCTGAAAAACTGCAGTAAGATTAAACACAAACTCAGATTAAATATAACGCACCCCAAGAACAGGAAGAAGGAGCACATCTGGTAGGATCTTAAGGCTATCTTTTTTTTTTTCAATTTGAAATACAAATGACCTCTAGTACACTGAAATTTAATTGCAAACATTTAGCCTCATTGAGTCTCATTGAGACTGAAAGTCTGTCTCTTCTAGAAGAGATCAGTAAAATATTTTTCTGGGTGTGGGGGGAGGTGAAAAGAACTAATCATCTGCAAGGATATAATAATTTAAGGATGCATCCCTACCAATATCCAAATCACAGATCTTAAATCTGCAGATGTCTGAAAAATATTTTAAAGTCAAATAAGGCAGAAGATTAGGAGCTCTTCACTCCCAGGGAATTTCACATGCTTGAAGAACAGCAATTGCTTTGTCTTCTGCTGAAATGCAGCTCTCTCTGGGGTAAAGAGAAGCAGCTGTGTAATAACACATAGTGATGCCACACAGGAACTTGACAGGAAAGGAAAAATTGCACGTGAAAGCACAGCAGCACCAGGAACTTCGCAAGACAAACTGTGCAGTCATTACCCTTTCAGATTATCAGGACAGAGATGGAAATTAGGCTTCCTGTACCACAGGGCATTTAAACACTCTTCTGTGGCAAAGCCTGAAGTTTGATATCTTATTTGAAGCCTGGCAACCGCCACCTCACAGAGCCCTTTGCTGTGATGCTGCTGCTGTGAGTGCTGCTCTGGTGTCATAACAGCAGATACGTGTTCATTCATGAGCAATATCTGGTTACAGACTGACTTTGCTGGGGCAGATTACTCGGCCTGCTTTCAAAATGGGGGAAAAAGAAAAAAATGAACAACAAACAGGAAAACAAAACAAACAACAAAACAGGAGAACAAAACGAACAAGAAAAGACAGGAAAAGAAAAAAAAAAAAAACACAAACACAAAAACCCCCCAAAATAGGAAAGGCAGTAACCTAAACATGAATTAAAAGCTGCACAACCCAGAGAGTCAATAGGAAACCAGATAATAATTACCTGGTGCTGGATGAACATTAGAAGTCTCAGCAATATGGTTTACTTGCTTCTTAAAGGGGGAAGTGCAAGGTGAAAATTAACATGGTTGCTGGAAATCTAAGAGACATATAATGAACTTTACCAGAGCCTTAGGACATGGGGATGGATTTGCCCATAAAGGACTTTTGCTACACCTAATTAAAGCATTGGTAAATGTAAGAGGCATCCAAAGAAGGAACACTGAATCAGTTCTTGTGAGGGTCACAAATCGTTGCTCTAATCAGGAGTAGAACAGGTGGTCTGTTACAACCTTTCTTAGGTTCCAAGAAAACAAAGATGCCTGTTTTGCAGAACTAGACTTTGCCTGACCTGCCTAGGTGGTAGGAGTGTGGCACCATCACTAGCCTATGGGCCTCTTTAGGAGAGAAAGGATCATCAAATCCTAAAGATCGGAAAAGACCTCCAAAGTCAATGAGTCCAACTGTTAACCCAGCAGTGACTGCCCAGGTCCAGCCTTAACCATGCCCCTAAACAGCACATCTACACATTTTCTGAACACTTCCAGAGATGATTCCACCACTTCCCTGGGAATCCTCTTCCAATACTTGACCACATTTTCAGTGAAGAAATTTTTCCTAATTTAGGCTTAAGCAAAGACTGCAGACACAAATGAACAGATGCTGCCAAGTCCCACTGGAGGCCTGAATCTATATCAACCAAAAAATGACCATCACCAACGATTTGCAAGTCAGACCTGCTCCTCCTACCCACTGTATATGAACCTAGAGTCCATCAGCCTCAAGTACTGAGGCATTCAAACTGATCTTCAGCTTTGTATGGCAAGTAATGCTTAGCTATCTCAATCAACACTGTGTTGATAATTGCTGAGTGATCTCTCCCTATCCACATCTCCAGCCATGAGCCTTTTGTCATACTTTCTCCCCCTGTCTAGTTGAAAAGGGGAACTGGTAGTGCAGCTTGGTGGGCACTGGATGGCCAGACAAGGCCAACCCACCCCAGTAATCTCCCCATCTTTTTCTTGACCTAAGAGATACACTTTTTTAAAACAAACAAACAAACAACAAACAAACAAAAAAACCATCCCTGATTTGCAAATATGACCATTATGACAAAATTTTGAACTCAATTTGCTTAAAGATTAGAGACTTGTACTTGGGTGAGTACTCTCTCAATCAGCTATAAATCCTTTAAGGCTTTCTCCATTCTAATCAAACTAGAATGTATTATGGGTAAGGACTTGAAATTCTGACTATTATTTTTTTGAACAATACAAATGGATCATGAAGCCCTGTGAGGCTTTTTAAATTTTCAAACCTCTTACACTGAGCTAATAGGAAAAATTCTTTCACAGATGCAGGGACTAATGCAGTGTTGTGTTCTGCTCACTAGACCTGAAATGCTGCAGGTACTCAAAAGAAAATAGGTAATAAATTGCAGTTTGCTAGTTTTTCTGGTTCTTTTTCTTAATACTAAGAAGCTCCTTGAAAAATAAATGCCTGCATATAGTTGAAAATATTGTCTGCTCTCTAGATGTTCCTGGAGTAGAACAAAAAGTCTGCAGAGATGATTAATCAGCAGCACTGTTCCTCAAGGACTATCTGATTAACGGTATTTCCACTCACACAGTCCTTCACTGGAATTAGCAAAACAGAGTATCAGCAGTGGAGAAAAATAATAGGTCCAATGGTGGAGTATCATTAGGAAGTCAACTCTTTCCTGCGGACATATGCTGATCATTGGGAACTTGTTTCTAATCAGCTCGCTTACAGTCTGTGTTTGCACAGGAGACAAGACAGAGGAGGGAGCACAGGCTTTAGTGGTTTTATTCATTACTAAATTAATTCTATTACTTTATTAACTGCAATTATTTTGAAAGGCATTCACATGGGTAAGGTGTGAGATATCTTGAGGCAACCAAATGAGGTTTCTGGCCTAGAAGAAGAGTGCCCTGGTATTTCTGAGGAGAGCAAAATCATACCTGCATATTGCTCTCTCTCTCTTCAATGGCTTTGTATCAGAGCTGGATATAAAGGAACCTAGAATAGGTAGAGGCCATACATAAGATCACATTACCTGGATCCGATACCTCTAAAATACATAAGCTTCAATATACACTGGCATTGTGCAGATGCTTCGAGGTGGTGTTGAACAAAATTTGTAATGGTCCTAAGGCCTTCTGGCTGAGGGAGAAATGTGTTCAGTCGTTCTTTTACCATGATGGACTTGAGAAGAAAAAGTAACAAGAAAGTATGTAGAGTATTTTTAGCCACTTTTTCATGAATTTCGTTACAGAAGGCAAAGGAGGAAGGACTTGCATATGTACACTGTCCTGAATGTAAAGACATGTTTTAAAAATAAACATTTTTTGAAAATAAGTTTTAAAAGAATTTAAGATGAAATAGTAATTCTGTTCCCAAGACATATTTTTCTACAAAACAAGGTTTTTTGGGACCGTTTCATTTTCTGAGTAATATTGCACCAATTATAAGCTTTAGGCTTGCTTTGGCTTTACTTCTGTATGTGCAAAATTATCTACCTGCCTCACTATTTCCTTAACAGAATGGCATTTGAATGTTAGTGAGTTCCTTAAACATTATGAGCCAGCGAGGTATAAAGTCTTAGATTTTCATTAGCAGAAGTGCTGCATATTTTCTGTTTGCTAGTTAAAAGATTTCCTGCACATATTCCAAAGGATAGATAATGTTATTTAAACAGCTCTGGATAACTGGATAAGCACACTGGAGGCTTTTATTTTCCTTTTGTGTAACATCTAATGGTTATTAGTGGGAGCTTGATACTAATATTTCAGAGACTAGACTGAAAGAAGAAAATTTTTATTGTTGTAAGTATTTGTGCGCAGAAATTCACCTCTTCCTTCTGGTCTCTAGTTTTCCCTTCAGAATTTAAAACTTTTCTTCAAGCAATAACTAACATTTATAGCACAGCCATAAATTCACAGATTCATTGAATATCCTGAGTTGGAAGGGAAATTCCTTCTTGTACAAGTCTTCTTAGTCAATATTCTGGCTAATCTTGAGATTTAAGATACTTACAAACAACAATATGTGTATGTGTTTAACAGAAGGCTCTTGAAACAAACACTGAGTATGAAAACATCCTGAAAAATGCATGTGCTAAGAAGGCTGTCAGAGAAATGTTTGGAGCAGAAGCTATCAAAAGAGAGTCTGCCTTTCTTCTCTGTCTACAAGCAGAACATAAAGTTTTTGGTGAAGGAAAGATGGATAGAGAGAAGGACAAGCAGACAGCAGGTAAGAAATAAGGTTTTGTACACATCCTCTCACCTAATCCTCCCTATTTGGATAGTCCCCTCTATTGGGTGGAACTTAGTGCTCCCTACAATTACCTGAAAGGATGTAGCCAGGTGGAGGGCAATGTCTTCTCCCAGGTAACAAGTGATAGAACAAGAGGAAACAGCCCCAAGTTGCACCAGGGAAGGTTTTGATTGGATATTACAGAAAATGTATTCACTGAAATGGTGATCCAGCACTGGAACAGGCTGCCCAGGAGAAGGATGAAAGCACTGTCCCTGGAAGTGTTCAAAAACGTGCATATGTGGTGCTTAGATACCTGGTTTGGTGGTGGACCTAGCAGTGCTGAGTTAACACTTGGAATCAATGATCTTAAGGTCTTTTCAAATCTTTATGATGCTATACTGTGTAGCGAACCATGTCTTCTATACCAATTGCTATGAGAGTTGTCTTCAGTGATTTTCTCTGAGTATCTATTTATTCCCAGACATTAACAATTGCTGCTGTTTTCAAGGTATAAAGCAAGCTGGTTTTGGAACAGCAATAAGAGTGGGATTCATCATGCTCCACTTCAGACATCTAGAGTTTAAACATCCAAATAAATTTAATCACCCACATGAGACAAGAGGGAAGAGCCAGGTGCTTTCAGAGGGTGAATCACTCCCCTGATCCTCAAAACGTTGATTCATCCTTTGAGCTTGCTTCTCTTGGTTGACATTAAGGGGAGCCTGGTCAAACAGTCAAGTGTTTGTCCTTTGAGTTGTAGATACACAAGTCAGAACTGAAAAATCCAGCCTGTTTCTTTAACGAAATTTAGAACCTTCTGTTAACTTAGTAAGTAGATGCTGTTTTTCAGAAATTGTAATTTATAAGATATCCACAGAAATATCCAACATTTCTAAATGTAGCCTGAAGGAGGAACAAGAGTTTTGTTGGTATGTCAGTATCAGTAAATACTGACTTACATCCATTTCAGTTTGTAAAGGCAGCAGGAGATGCACAGTAGATATATCACAAATATACAGAAATGGAGAATTCATCCTTGCTAATAAAAAGAGTTTGATCATCTTAAATCTCACAGGTTACTAGTCTGAAAATCAGTTAAAAAAGTGTGATGGTTAAAATTATTATACAACAATCACTGATCCGTGACTTTCAAGTTCAGACAAAGTTATTAGATCATTCAATCTAGCTGCTATGTAGGAAAACCAACAGAAGCCCATCTTTCTGCATGCAGCTTGCTGCTGTGGTTAATCACTCTCATTTGAGCCTAATTTCTCATTTAAGACTGCGGGGTTTTCACTCAGCATTAGTTCTTACTTTTTTTCACTAGTAGATTAGAGTCATTTAGTACTTGTTATTTTCTCCCTGTGTGAGCAATTATAAACCATAATCAAGCTTTTTAAGTCTCTCACAGTAAGATATCATCTTCTGTCCTTTGAATTATTCTTCTGAAGTGCCCTCACCAAATGCACTAAATTATGCACACACGCATATAAATATTATTCAGGAGTACACAAAGTGACCCTTCAAAGGGATATTGATTGTGGCATTTACAAAAGTTATGTGCTTATATCTTTGAAGTATACCACCAAAAATAACGAAGTTATCCCTACTATGTGAGGAATTTCAATGTCAGACCACATAAAGGTAAAAAAAAAAAAGAAAGTGAGTTTTCATAGGCTGTAACTGTGACCTGCATTTCTCTTACTCTTCTGAACTAGGATGCATCACTTCAACTTCCTAACATCAAATGCGTCTAAATCAAAAATCAACTCCAGGGAATAACAGCTGGAAGAGTCTACTCCAAATACTCCCCACCCCTCGCCCAGTTTTCTGTTGTGCAATGTGCTTATTTTTTCCATTTCCTCAAACCTGTAATTAGTGTAATATAGTTAATGCAATTCATGGTCACCACCATAAAATATACCACAAAATTTTATCACAATCCCTCATGCATTCATCCTGCAGTTCTTTCAAGAGAAGTAACTGCCCGAGGATCCTCTCTGCTTTCTCAATTTATACTTCCATAATTGTATCAGTGCTAGAAGACCCTACTTTTGATGTAAAAACCCATAGTTTTCAAGTGAATAATGAAAAAAACACACACACTTTTCTTATTAATATTCTGTATTAGAAAATCATGACTGGAATATTTTAAATATCTAAGGGAATTTTCTACTCAAAGCATTTCAAGTTAGAGCCTCAAGTGCTATAAAAAAAATGAAACTTTTACTAAAGAGATTAAGGTCAATTTTCACATGTGGGTAATTCTGATAATCAACATTAGTCAGATGATTTCCAATATACATGCAGGCAACATTTACCATATTTTATATATTTAGTCTTCTCATTTGATTTCAATCTGTAATTAAGTATCCTGAAAGGTATATTGAATTTTTTAACCAGTAAATATTTAATGTTGTAAACAAACATGGCAAAATGATTTAGCGAACAGCCAAAGTCCACAAATGCATGTTCAGCAGCGTAATGCTGTGGCAGTCTTACTATCTGAAGCAAGAGCAGCTTTATCCATGGATTTTTGAAATAATAATTGCATTATCAGAAGAATGAACTTAGAGTAAAATGAATTTTATTTCTTTTTTAATATATCTTTAATAAGAGTGTTTAATTCTGTGAGATGGAGCCTACATATTTTCTCTAAGACAATAAACAGCTAGAAGAATGAAAAAAAACAAAGTAATTGAATGAATGAATAAAAAAATGTTTTATCCTCATGAGATGTTTAGGGCATCAGGATCTTTCACAACCAGATCAACAGCAAGAGCACAAGTTATCACTTTTTACCATTAAAGAAAGAAATTATTCAGTTCACAGGTTACTGCATTTGGAGCAGTTTACTATGTTTTGTGTAAGAGGGAGAAAAAAAAGTCAGCCCATGGAGGTCAGTAAAAACTCCCATAACCTCCCATTATCTTCACAAAGGGGCCAGCATTTCACTTAAGGTGAAAATTTTTTCTTGATTCTAAATTGCAGTAGGAATATAAAGATAAAATGACCTAAGCTATTTTATATCAATTGGTTCTAGGCATGAAGAACTGGTTTAGTATTTAGCTTTGCAAAAGCAGAAACTCAAATCCAAGGACTGATCTATATTTAAATTTCCTCTGGGTGATAAAAACAAGAACTTGTTTAGTCTGGAATTCTAGCTCAGTGCCTATCCTGAAAGGGCATGTTAATTTGATTACTGGATATATGGATTTCTGATAAATGGTTATGATAAATTTTATTAAATATAACCTATTTTAATTTCCTAATTCTCAAGTATACCTTCCACTGAAAAGTGAAAATTTCCATTAAGTCTCTTCACTGATTTGCTATTTTTAGGAATGTCATTCTCTCATACTTTTTCAGTACTTTCTCCATGATGAATCTAAAAAAGAAATATGTAGTAAAGCAGCTTTATTTCGGCCCTTGGCTACAGCTTAAGCATCTTTAAAATCCAAGTTTGCCAGACGTGTTCTCATGACTTGCAATCATGTAGAAGGCCTGCCTGAAGACAAAGGTCAATGCACAATGAAGTATCTGGGGCTGCGCAAACTTTTATCTTCGCAATATCAGCTTTAATACTAAATACCGTCAATAATTTCCACTACTAAAGGAGTTTTTCTCCCCATTAAACAAATGCAGCTCTCTTGGGCAAAACTGCTGAGCTTTTGAAAATATTTCTCAGCTCCTTCATCCAGTTAGTCTTTTTCATAAATTTAAAAAGTCAAATATATTCTGACTTTTGGCATGCATTTACTTCAGCTGTAACAGTACTAGTGTTCTCAGACATTGGTAATCTGGAAATGCTACTACAACTTTGGTCTTTCAGCACACATTTATGAACCTAATAGAAAAATCCAATGACAATGCTAAAATAGTTTAAAAATTATTACAAAGTTCTGTGTGAGGAAATGGGACCACTCAAGAACACATTTGACTCTACTCATCACTAAGCAATGTATATATATATATATATATGAAATTTTAACTTGGTATTTTAATCTTTAAATTTTCAGTTCCTTTGCCCAGAAAGCTGAAGTTCCAACTTGAACTGTATGGTCTGCGACATCATTTAGAAAGACGTACAACCTTGAAATGTTTTCTAATTCATACAGTCAGTGAACAGTATTTCATATATTTATTATGTACCTAAAGGTGGGGACACCCTCAAAAGAGCAGACACTATTGGAAAGGGTCTGATGCTTGGAAAGGGTCTGATGCAGACTGGACAATTCATTTGAAGCAGCAGGCTCATAACCTTGCTCAAAACCTTTTAAATAATGTGATGTAAGAACTGGTATCATGGAGCAGAGCACCAGGACTGTCCCACGTTGTAAGGTCAGTGATGGCAGCAAAGGCAGAAAGAATGTCTACATGTGCCCTTGAAGTGACAAAAATACTCCAATGAGACCCCGATTTCACTCAAAACATATCACTAGGTAAAATTTTATATATAATAAAACCCAGCAGAAATGGAAGCATAGAATCACAGATGGTTTGGGTTGGAAGGGCCTCAGTCTGTTCTCAAGTTTATAGTAAATACAGCAAAGTACTAGTAACAGAAACAGCTGGGTGGTCTGCAGCCAGCCCACTTCAACTGAATGCATGGAGTGTCTTTAGGCCACTCAGTAAACCAGATAAGACCACAAAAAAACTCCCACATTCGCTAGATAGCTTTGTCAGTCACATATTAAAATAAGTCATACTGGCAAAATATTTCAATATTCCCATTAAAGAGCTCTGTTGTTCCACACTGTCTGCAGAGTGGAAGGGTTGATATTTCATCCTTTGAACAGCTCATAGCACTCCTCAAATGAGCTTGCATTGGTAATCCCGGTGTCCAGTCCAAATTACAGCAAGTGAAATTGCATTCTGCTTATCTAAATTACCCACACAGTTTTTATACACCATTTTTATATTTGGCCTGCATTTAAAGTGTTAGGTGCTGTTCCATGTCAGAAGCTCCTGTCTCTCAGAGTGAAGGAAATCATTACACATCTTTTGCTCTTACTTCAATTCAAAAGGTTTTCTGGATTTTGCTTTCACTTATTTAAATAATTGCTATTGCCTGCTGTGGAAAACATTTCTGGAATATAGGTTTAGCACAATGAGAGTTAACAAGAGGGAAAACTTCTCCAGAATGAGAGATTAACTGATAAAATCACCTTAAGTATTTGAAGGTTAAAAATACAGAATTTTTATGCTCAGCCTTCTCCATCTATTAAAAATTATGTCTTACTCAAGACTCTTTGATCAGTGCCAGGGTGAATAGGATATCTTAATTTTATCCACATGCCCATAATTTCAAAGCCATTTTTCAATAGCCTGTATATGAAATTAGAAGTTATGAAAACCTGCAGCATTTTGGTGTGAAACTATCAATGGACATTGCTTCTTTTCAAAGATCCAAGTTATTATTTAGTTGGGATGAATTTGAGATTCCGTAAAGAAAAATGCATTAAATGGAACCATAACTAAGGAATGGGACTACACATATTTAGGAAAAAACCCACAAGAAATTAAATTATCAGTATTTTATTTGTTACAAATTATCACAATCACAAATAATATAAAACAGAAAGCACTGAGGAAACACAACTGTTGGATACAAGACTTATCAAGGTACAAAAACTGCATCCAAGACTCTACTACTAGAAAAACTGTGACTGTAATAGAGAAAACATTTCTATGCATCAAACACCAAGTGAAAGAGAATAAGCAGCAGGGATTAAACACCTTCATGTTATACAAGGTTTTGAAGGAAAGGGCAGTTAGAGCATCATTTCTACCCAAGAGTCTAGTTTTGAGCAGACTTGTTTACAATTTGCTACTAAGAAAAGCCTCAGCATAAACCACCAGTAGTCATTTTAACTTATCCATGTTGTTAATTGATTAGACAAGCTAATTCCAGAAGCGTTTAAATTCTAGTCATGAGACTTCACATGCTCTCTTACACTTGCTGCGTAAGGCTAAAAAGAGTCACTAAAGGAACAGGAGGTTGTGTTATTGCTTTGTAACAGGAACTTAAATGAAAAGTCTTTATTGAGCTCCAAATAAAACATTGTTGCATCACTATACAATTAAGAGTTTAAATATACAAATATTTTAAAAAGTGTATACTGTTATACACTTTAAGGCTTTAATACAAGAAGTACTGAACAGGATTTTCACACTCCGTAGCCTCTCGTTGGTGTCTGGGCACATGGATAAGTACAATGCTCTAAGCAGTCCATAATTAACATGGCAGAAGTTCCTGGGGAAAAAAAAAAAAAAGGGCAAAATACAATTTATTCGTGCATATATTCCAAGACTGGTGATCAAAAAATTCCCTGAAGACTGTCAGATTATATGCAGTGGAATCAGGCAATTATGCATATAAGAAATGTATGTAGATTTATGGAAACTACTGCAGAAACTGCTATTATTGACATTCAATGCAAATGTTATAAAAAGGTTTAATAATGGCAAATTAATGGTATGATTAATTATAACCATTACTTGTTTGATCAGTAAGGTACAATAATAGACCAGTGTCAGAGTACAAAACTCTACTAGAATGAAAACACTTATAGGTTAGTTTGTCATGATGGAAGAAAGGCTGCCTTCTACATTAAATTTAATTTAGAGACCTTTTTAGATTATTTTTCTGTCTGTTCAAAATCTAATGTATTTCTTTTCAGAGATTACTTCACAGAAAAAAGCACCCATAAGAGAAATGCAATAGCAGAACACAGTGCTGGTGAAGGTTATTTTAGGAACTGTCAAGAGAAGTGTCAAGAGAAGTTCTGCACTGCAAATACATAGTTTTGAACTAATGTAGTTTATTGTGAACACATGTACAGCACAATGCAAATTGATACTTTTTTAAAGGAGGCATGAGAACATTTTCTTAGGAAAAATAAGATTTATCAATGTGGAGCTTTGGAATAAGAAAGACTTAACAAATATGATAATCATTCAATAATGTATCCAAGAGACTCTGCTATCACAGACATATTTTTCCCCAACAAAAGGGACCTTAAACCAATTTAAAGTTCAGTGGGACTTCAGGGCAGCATAGCTGAGCACAAAGGAAAGATGTCATTAAAACAAAAATATTTGGATAAACATTACAGAAGGCTGAATTCACTTCTGACTTGTTTATCTACTAGCCATCCTTGCTATTAGGTATTTTAGTTTCAATTGTTTAAGTTTCATTGTGTGTATTTAATACTTAATATTTGCAGATGAACACTTCCTATGTAATCCATCACATTTAAGATGTGAACACAGATTTAAAAATATTTACAGCAAAATTGGCCAAAAGATACTTGATATATCCAGTTTTGCCACAGCAGTTCTAGCAGCTGTTATTAAATCTTTGCCCCTTCAGCCCCAAAGAAAGTCTCTCTAAGATTTCCTACCCGTTGATTTAAACCCTTAAAAAAATCAAAGTTGTTCTAAAGCCATTTTATATATGCAAAAGGTTTCTTTAGCTTGTGACAGCAGCCTCTTAAATTTACTATGGTATACAGAGGAAATGCAATGTATGCAATATTTCACAGCAGAGAGCTCTATTTATCTGAGTCTTGTCAACTAAAGGCACTGAAATCATGAGGCTAGCAGGACAAATTACCATTTCAAGTAGAAAAAAATCTGTTCTATTTAATTTTCTCAATGGATTTGTTCTCCAATTTGTGCCAAAAATCAGTCTGCTAACTTGTGCAGAAATGCTTGACTTGGAACATCAGTCTACAAAAATGTGTTTTTCAAATTTTAGGCATGTTTGCTGATCAGATTAGAGTTTCAAATTCCTATTTGAATACTATTAGCATCAAATGACATTAGTTTTCTTTAGTTTCCTCTGTGCAATGAAATACTTCACTAGTTGAAATGCTGTCAAAACTATGCACGCTTTTGAATAAACAGCCAGAGGAGTGTCCACACACTGTGACAGCTTAATGTCCCAATTAATGATAGCTTAAAACTATTTCTTTTCCTACCAGAATTGAACAGAGTCAATGATACCTAAATTAAAGCCTTGTGCAGAATTAAGGACCCGATCAAAACATCCACTATTTACCTAATAATTTCATAGATAAGTAAAGATACTTACCAAAGCATAAGAACATTAAGGTTTTTGTTCTCTTGGCTGTCCAAAGAGGCGGGATTCCTGACAAAAGAGGAAAAAATATTTTTATTAAATTTCAAAGAATTTCAAATAAAAGTAAACAAAACAATCTAAATCAAGCTATAATTAATAAAAACTTAATGCTTAACAAAAAGCAGTCATAATGTTTAAGTTACTAGAATTTATGGAACAATAATATATTACAAGCTATTGGTTATGAGGTTTTACATTTGTTTAATAGGGAATAGTTTGTCCAAATTTAACTAGCTAAGCTAAGGCTTTTTTTTAGATTACTAATACAAATTAAACGTTTTAAAATGAGAATTTAGGTGTCCTCAAAGTCTTTCCTACATTCTAAAATGAAACTTTCTAAGTTGTAACCTCCCTGTTTTTATTGGTTATATTAAGATAACTTAAGTGAGATTAAAATCTAATTTGATTTATTTACCTTTGCAAATGAAGACCGTTTTAAGGGTTACACATCCTCTGCCTCTGACGAAAGCGACCTCAATTAGTCAAGTCAGAAAGTCTTTAAAAGCTTTGTGTTTATTGCTTCCAGCACGGAGCGAGGTGGTCATTAACGTATCAAAATTCTCATAAAAATTCCAAAGTTGCACTAGTGAAAAAACGCTCAACAAGATGAAAACTAGTCACATCTTTTCCAGAAAATTCATTAGCTATTTTAAACCATTTTTAACAAAAATATTTTGATTTAATGTGGCACTCAAGCAGATCCATACCATTTGGATACTTTAAACAGCATTTATATCTACTGTGAGTATATAGAGAGATACATTTAAGTTTAAACCATTTTGTTTTAAAAGAAGTTGCGCAATATTTAATATGAGCCTTTTATGCTGATCACTGTTAAACATTTCTCCCTGTTTACTACTATTTATGAATTTTTATAAGATAAACATAAAATTAATCTCACACACACTGATTTTCTTTCAAAAGTTTATTTAGTATCAAGCAAGGGTAAAACTTTGCTTAACACTACAGAACATTTCAAGACTTGAGTTACAAAATACCACATTATTCGCATTTGTAGTTGCTTCCCTTTTTACGCATGTTTGCAAAGAGAAAATCTAGCAAATGGCTGAAAATAAAAACTAAAAACTAAATTGTTGAAAACCTTTAAAATAAAAGGTTACGCTTATGTTATAAAGAATGGACTAACGTATTTAGTAAACCTATTTTTTGTTTAACACTAGTTAATCAAAGGTTATTTTTTGATCACCTATTTTTTCAAATACAGTTTGGAAATAACAAAGTTCCTTGTTTTACATATCTTTCTGTCCAAGTTGTTCTTTCAACAAAATATTTTAAGTTCAGTCCATCCATTCAGACTTTTTATGCACTTTGAGATAATAAAAAGGGATTGTTCATAGAAAAAATTACTTTGAACAGTATACAGGACTGGTGGAGATTGGATATTTCACAACATCAGACAGTACAATCAGTATCTGGCATATGGCTGGTCTCTGTAGACTCCTTTTGTTGTCCTTGCAGAAGGTGTCTTGTGTCGTGAGTTGGTCCATTCTTCTTGCCCTACAAGAAAGGAAAATTTGGTGAGACCCCTTCCAGTGTTCTCAGATGCTGTATTTTTTTCTTATTTAATTGTGAGTTAAATAGCTATGTTCTGTTTACTGAGACCAAGGTGCACAAATGGAAGTCGAATATTTGAACCAAAAAATCTGGGTACAATACATTTATGAGCTATCTCAATGATTTCTCAGCGCAGAAGAGCAGGGAGAGTGTGACAGGCTAACAGCAAAAATATTTAGGGCTCTGGCATTCAGCTGGACCTGCTTGTTGCATGTGCATAGAAATGTCAGCTCCAATAGCAGAACTATCAATAATTACACTAGGATAAGATGAATGGAGGGTATGAATTATATATCGGCAAATAAGCTACCCTCAGAAATAAGTTTCTTTGCATCAGCACCAATTTAGGCCTAATTCAAATACGCAATCCAAACCTCAAGTATTACTAAACACATCTGTGGCTTGTAACATCCTAGGGCCCATATTCCATTTCACTGTAAACACACATCTCCTCTAAAATGCAAGAAATAGGAAGGCGGATTATAAAAATTAAAAGGACAAGGATTATTGCTTGAATTTTGACGATGAAATAATGCTTCATAATCCTATCACCTTTTAATGGTACTAAATACTTCAAAAAGAAAAATTATCATCTTAAATGAGAGTCAGACTCACTGTGCAAGAAGGCAAACACAGGACAAAATGTACAATATGATGAAATAGTATTTAGGTATACTTAAGTAAACAAATCAGAACACTATCACCCCCATGAGAAGGAAAAAAGGCAAACTCGAAAAAAAGCAAATACACAGTGCATGTGTTTCCATAGCCACTTTTGGAGAATTGCCCTGCCCTAAAAGGACAGGTGTCCAAGAGAATGTAATGAAATTCAGAAATCAAGGGTAGAATCCAAATCTAAGGCAGACAAATACAGGCATCACTTTGTCTTTCTAGTCAATGAAACAATAAAATCAAAGAACCCTCTCTATTTTGAATGCTAAGGAAACTCGCTCTGACAGGAGGTATCTGAAATTAGGCAACAAGAATCCCATACATTAAGGGCTCAATTTCATAATCTCTTCACAGAAGCCTCGTGCTTGCCACTTTTTAATAATGTAGGTGATTGCCTGGAGAGTTCGGGTTATAAATCATACCTGTGTGGTCAGGTCATTTGCCTAGGAGGTAAAAGGAACAAGTTCAAATTTGGTGTAAGGCTGAAAATTAAACTTGCACTTCAGGCAAGTTCCAACAAAATCACACACATGAGAATCAGCCTCTTGTGCTTCCTCATCACACAGAATGCAAGGCTTACATTAAAAACAAACCTTAGCCTAAGAGCAAGAGCAGCTGAGAGAGGGGTAAGAATAAATGTCCTAGGTCAAACATCACTGCGAGGAACTGCCCAAATGTAAAAAGTAGTCTTGGCTGCAATTTAAAAGGAATATTTGCTTCTTTTCAGGCAATTGGCCAAATCAGTGGGGTAAACAGTTACCTTACTGTTTTATAGGAAACGTCAGTGAATGTTTTTTGTAATCAGTAACAGAATACAGAATACAGGACCCAGAAGCTGAAGAAGGAGCCAAACTGAAAGTGAAAGGGCTGACCATGCCATCCATGTAAGGAAGATATTTGTACAACACGGCAGTGTTGGATTGGACAAGAGCGAAGTGATACGAGAGGTGCTTCTCAGTGGGTGCTGACATTTGAACTATCCAGTGCTGGAAGCCTTAGCTGTCGATTGTGGTTATAAAAGTATAAACTATATGTAGAGTATAAAAAGGCATTCTTGTAAACAATAAATGGATTTCTCCGCTGCCACTACATCTGTGTGGTCGTGTGTCTTTGAGGGGGTCCGGGAAGCCACACTTTTTATCAGTTTTCATTTTGGTGCTGTTCAGGGCTCCAAATCTTAAAAATAGTGATATTCTTCCTACATCCCCTGGATTGTCATCTGAATCTCTGAGAGGAGAGAAAGTTTAGGAATCTCCTGGGAATGTGAGTTTCCTCCTGGCCAGTACTAGCCAACTATCTGCTCACTATGCAGTCTTAGGAATTTCAGCTTGAGATACCTAATGTATTTTATATACAATGAAGATGATTATTAGTCTCTAACTCTGCATTAAAAGGATATACTTGAGTGTCAGCTAGTTAAGAAATCAAGTGTATAAAGTCTATAACTATTTATATGTTCAAAAACTTCAGTAGTTGTAACCCATATTCATTCTTCAAGGTATTTATAGTCTTCCTCTC
Source organism: Serilophus lunatus (assembly GCA_013399895.1). Lineage (NCBI taxonomy): Eukaryota > Metazoa > Chordata > Aves > Passeriformes > Eurylaimidae > Serilophus > Serilophus lunatus. The sequence continues at coordinate 355,614 of VXBA01005793.1, read as the reverse complement.
AACTTGAGTAAATACATCACTTAATATTCTGAGTGGCTGTTCTTTGATAAATAGAAAACCAATTTTAAATGCCAAAGCAATGAAAAATCCATATTTTCAACTCTAAATACAGCAATCCATATTTTCCCCATCAGTCTACCTACATTTAAGCAGTTTCATATATTTTTCCCCCATCAATTTCAAATTAATGAAACAGTCTTAGAAACAGACTTATAATGGCAAACAATTTATTTTAATGCTGAAATAAAGATCTAAGCTATATATCTAGCAACACCAACTGAAAGTGCTGGGGGAAAGAGGAATTTTAAGTTACCTCTTCTTTTGATGAATTGACTTTCCCCTTTAACAAAATAATTAGTTTAAGCAGATGATGTTGGGAAAACTACTGAATTAGATGCATTTATCACAACTTAGTGGAGGTCAATTTAGTTTTCAGTAGAAAGCACCAAAAACGTTAATAAAATAGACCATGGAAAACTAAGTAGAGCTCTAAAATCACTGAAGAATCCATTACCCAGAATCACAACTTTTATAGTAGTTACCAACAACCCTCAAGTGTTTGAGATTTGAGAAGACTAGATCATATTTTTCTGATCTCTAGCCAGAGATTTAACATTTATCACTTAAGCAAAGGTGCCTTTTAACATGCTTTATGCTCCTAACCCATAACACATTTCTTTAATTAAACCTGTCCCTACCCCACTTCTTTATTAAAAAAAAAATGTGATCTTTACCACTGGCATATGTTTTTTGCTTCATTACGCATTGTTTTGTCTCTGTGTAGAGTAACCTACTGCCCTCATGTCTATTAACTACCTTAAGTACTTCCCTAACCTTTACATAATGACTCCCTGCTTGATTTCCCAAGACTGATGCATGAAAATGAACTCATACAGAAAGACCATATGAGACTAAACCACACTCAATTAGGCCCTGATTCAGCTAGGAGCTTCAGCATATTCTTACCTTGTCCAAGTTATGCCACACTAGAGGCATTTACTTCTGGCAAATTCTGGAAAAGCATCCTACAACCCCATTTTTTTTCCTTAAGTCTCAATGAATGTGATATGAGTGCTTGCAGCATGATTTGCCTTTTTATTTTAGTTTCACGCAACTATGTCAGCGAACAGACCACAGAGACCCCCTTCAGTAGTTTTCTCAATAAGCACAGAAGGAGCTGTGTGACAGTGCAGGAATCCCCAAACAGCTGTTACCCACTGCAGAACTGAGGCTTTCCTTATGGAAAGTTTTTCTTGGATTATATTTTTTCAAGAATCTACTGCTGTATTCATTCAGCTCATAAAGCTACTCACCATAAGAGTCATATGTTTCTTCACTCAGGCCGTGGCCATAGTCATAGTAATCTGCTCCACTGTGGGGAAGGAGGCAAGTGGAAAGAACAAAAAATAAACCAGTTATGAGAAGCAATGCTTATTACACAGTCTACCTTTGAAAAGAAGCAAGCTTGAAGGATATAGACATGCTTCAAGACCAAGATAAGCATCCATGCAACAGTGACAACTGAGATCCTGCTTGTTCATTAGTAGAAATCATACTTACTTGAAATTGGAGGTGTGGGTACTGAACCGATTAATTTTTCATATAAACTGCTTTACTTTTGCATTCTGTTGCCTCATATTTTTTTCTTTGTATCTTTGAAGTCACTGATAAAAATGCAATAAAGGACAAGCAACTCGCTGATCAGAGGGTTATATAGCTGCTATATCTGTACCAATTCCAACATCTTCAAATCCTGACAGATGTGCACAAGTATGTTATAATTTTAACAGACAAGAAATGACAATAGGAACTAGGTTAAAAGCAGAAATGTGTAGTTCTTAGGATTTAGAAGTACGTTTGAATACCATAACCACGGCCTAAACGTCTTCCATTTCATAAGAGCATTTGTGTTTTTAGTAAGACCTCTGAATGGAAGCTGAAGAAAATCCTGATGGCATACTATTTCATTATACTTTCATATTTTAAGTAATTCTTGCTATGTGTAGTCTTCTATATAGTTTGTAGGACATCAACAGCAAGTGCTTAATTTTTTTCTTCCATTTTCTTTCCAGCCACAGCTAGACTCAGGTCTGACAATATTTGGAAAACACTTTACAAACTGATGCTACCAAGACATTACCTCCTGAGTGAGCAGGAAATCACTAATATATACGAACAGTAGCAAGTAATTACCAATATTGACAAAATGTTTCTAACTTTAGACTAATTGCTAACAAAATGAACACCAGAGAGGAAAAACCCAATTTATAGCCTTAACATGAATTAGCTGGTAAAGTACTTATATAAAACAACCAACACATCACAATCACTTCTCAACCGACAAAAGACAATTTGTTGCATTTAGGTTATTTGTGGCTTAGTTTGGGGTTGGTTTTATTTTTTTCTTGAAACTAAAAACTCTTAAATCCCATAGAATAACCAGACCAGGAAAAACAAAGTTCTGATGTGTGAAAATGCATATCTAAAATGTCTAGATGAGGGTTTGTCATTGCTAGTTTAATGCTTCTTAAACTATAACTTAACCAGAATGCACTACAAAGAACCACAAAAATACCTCTATACAACCTAAATGTTACCTATAGTTTCTTAGTCCACATGACCAGGACTCCAGAAAAACAAGGGTAAAGTTTGAAGCCTAACAAATAATTTTGTCCTGCAGCAGGCAGTGACAATACAGCCTTTATTTTGACAACCAAGTTAAAACTGATATTCACCATCCTCCCACAGAGTACTTGATTATTTTAAGGCTGTCATGGAGTTTAGAAGCCAATAGCAGCTGAGCCCTATCTCTGTCTGTCAATCCTGTCAGAATGACTTTACAGGGTCTTATTCATAGATCTAATACATCTATTAAAAAAAGACTCATTTTACAGCATATAAACTGCAAAACTGATAAACATCAGAAAGGAAGAAACCTTTTACTTATACTGAAAGTGTATCATGATCCATCTTTAACAGATAAACCCTTCAAAATTAATAATCTGTCCAAAAAGTACAAGTTGCAATGGGAAGTTGCCCAGCGCGATTCAGTACTCTCTGATCTACCTCATTTATGACACTCTCTCCATTCAATTTTATGTTAAATAAAGACAGACCTTCAGAAGAGAAAACTTGAAGACTAAGACCCAAAGAAAAGGGTACAGATGGCTATAGGGAATTCTGGTCTAACATCTGAAAGATCACTTTTTATTTCACCTGTAATAGTCTGAACAGCCTATGGAGTTCACAAGCAAGACCAAAGGTAACTGAGGGTGGAGTTTTTTGAGGTTGGATTTTTTTTAAAGAATTACAGAAAAATCTATTAATGTATTTGAAGTTATAGTTTATAAAATAGTATTTTCTTCAAAGCAATCAGCTGTTAAAAGGAAATCTAGTCAAAGCAGCATGCAATAAACACCAAACTTCTAAACTGTGCATTTTAACTCCTTGACTGAAATAACTGAGACAGTTGAGGTCAATTCTACTGAGAAGATTTAAGTAACTATATTAAATAATTCTTCCTCTGGAAGAAGAAAAAATGCTTTGATTTTCCACGTTAACATAAAAACTGGAAACACTGACTACCATCAAGTATTAGCAAACAACAAACTTAAGAATGTTGTTTCTAATTGCTGAGGCCTGGGCAGTAATCCTACAATACTTAGAGGAACTGTGAAGTGATGCTTAAGTAGTTTACATAAGGTCCAGAGAAAGTGCCTATTTTCTACTAGAGAAACAGCCTGAGAGAGGAGCAAGCCCAGATTTTAGCACTGCATCACTGATGAAGTAGAAGTGTTTCTCTAAGGCTTTATCCAGAGGATAAACACAGGACTATGTAGGTTCCTACCATTTTTCACAAATCACTGTTCTGTGAGAAGCGTCTTAAATACTCTAATTTAGAGATATTCACATAAGCTTTCAAAGGTCCTGTGGAACATGACCTGAATTTCTAAGGCTTTTCTGCTAAGCTGATCTGTTTCTGAAAATATCTTGAACCATAACAGAACAAATATTTATGAGAAACACCTCACAGAAGTAACGTGTTCTTGACATGACGGTTCAGTCTTAAGGAGCTTTTACCTTTTATACTGTATTAACAATTAGCTTATTCTCTCTAGAGATGTCAGAATATTCTTTTGGGACACATACGAAAAAAATGGTAAAGTTTCAACTTAAGTCCCTCAGGTCCCCCACTACAAGACAGACATTGATGTTCTGGAGCGAGTCCAGAGAACATCAATGGAGCTGGGGAAGGGTTTGGAGAGTAAATCATAGGCAGTGAGGCTGAGGGAGCTGGGGATGTTCAGCCCAGAGAAGAGAAGGTACAGGGGTGACCTTATCGCACTCTACAACTTCCTGAAACGAGGCTGTACCAAAGTGATCAGTCTCTTCACCCAGGCAACAAGTGATGGGATAAGAGGAAACAGCCTCAAAGCTGTGCCAGGAGAGGTTCAGGTTGGACATCAGGAAGAATTTCTTCAATTAAAGGGTAGTCAGGTATTGGAATGGGCTGCCCAGGGAGACGGTGGAGCTACCATCCCAGGAAGTGTTCAAGAAACATCTGGATGTGACAGTGCTATTGAAAGGTTGAACTCATCTTGGAAGTCTTTTCCAACCTTAATAATTCTATGATGGCATATCTGAAGAGGTGATTAGGCTATTTTTGGGACAATCCCAAAACAGGTAGAGCAACCACACATTGCAAGTGTACCTCCAAAAACGGATGAAGTTAGTAAAACTATAAAGTCATAAAGAGATGTGGCAATCACATGAATTAATATTTGATAGACATCTTTCAGAATGGTCATTATGCTATTTTTGTGTTTGAAACAAGCAGGGTGGATAGGAGCCTGATTGCTAAGGTCAGATTCAAAGCTTCCAGTTTATTGGAAAATCCAGACTTAAGCAATGGTAAGCCTGGTTATGAGGTTTAGACACTGAACCAGAAACTTCCTTTGACTTCAATGTTGAAAAATAGCCTTTGCAACTAGTTCAGCTTCCTGTAATGATTATTAGGGAAAGATTAGCAAAATTTGTTTTTTAACTTTGCACATTAGTATCAAGTAATTTTGGGACTGATCTCTCTAAGGCAGTTCCAGAAAGTGAAAGCATAGCCCTTACAAATACGAAGGTTTATTTTTGTGCCATGAGCAGCTCCACAATCATCACCTCTAGCCTTCTGTACAGAGTTGCACAGAACAGCAGCACAGTAGGCCTAACAAATGAGCAGCAAGAGTTCTAATGACAGATCCTGACTAACATGATCATATGTGAACTCTTCTGCAAGGAGAAGCCTCTTATCATTCCTATCATATCTTCGTGCTCAGCTGCTTCTAATAAAAAAGCATTTGTCAACAGTAAATAGGACGAGTGTCCAACACGATTACAGTAGTGAGGGATCTCTTAACTCCATAATTGTCTTGAATATCGAGCATGTGTTCTCAATGCTTTTGTGAATCACCATATTCTACAACCCAGCTCACAGCAGGGCAGCAGAAATTCAGCATGTCAAAAACACCTCTTCTTGCATCTTGTATATAGAGTTTTATTTAATGCCCAGTTCTGATACTTCTTAGTTTCTTTGGTACATGCTCTCACCTCTGCATGCCAGTTTGTCTGTAAAACAGACAATAGTCTCAATAGTCTCAAAGAGCAACTGAGACCTATATGTGGAAGCGTTATAAAATACAAAAAAATAATATAGTCTTCCTTAAATTATATCCCTTTGTACTCTCATACAGATAATACAAACAGCAGGTCTATTACCTATAATCTGAAAAGATGACCAGAGTGCCCCCTCAAGGATTCCCGTAGCTATCACTATTTAGAAATTACTTTTTATGGCAGAAATTGTGAGAAAAATTCACTTCTGAGTAGTGGAACACCCTCAGAGATATCTGCATTCTGGTGCTACCTACCAGGCACAGAACTATGTCTATCTACTTCTAGAAGGCCACACAATTGCCTAAAGATGTTTTATCAGCTGAAATGTCTAGTTATTGCTGTCTAAACTCGATGAGTCTTCCCATTCCATCCCTACTACATTCTCACATCTCATCTCTCATAAGAGGAAATGAGAATGGCAAGAAGAGGCAACTAAAGAACACAGTTGAAATAAGGCTTCTCAGGAACAGCAGCAGCAGGAGCTACAGCTTCACCTTGAAACTATAAATAGAACACAGCAACAATCCATTTCTGAACACAAGAAATGCTGAACATCAAAAATGCACTACATCAAATACGAAAGCACTTACCGACAGAAAAACTAAGAATTCAAGTTGAGTAAATTCAGCATTTTGGTTTGGCCTGGGAATTAGACCCAAGGCCAGCCACCACACATCTCTTCTGTCTGGTTTGCAAACGAGACTGTGAACTGCTATCAGAAGAAACAAAACTGGAAGTCTTAAACAACTACCCGAGTGTGTACCAAACACGTCCCAACTGCTAATTGGAGAATAAAGACATGAACTGAGATGGAATGATAAGTCAAAGATAAGTGCCATCAAGTAATATACTTTGTTAAAGAAAGATTAGATTTAATTGTTTTCAGGGCTGCATAGTCAAGCATTTGACAGATCTTATAGCAATGCACTGCCCAGTGCTTCCCTTACACCACATGGGTCCAAACCTTGCCTCTCCGAGTACAGTCAGGCAGATCTCTTCCTCTTAAAGGTAATTCTATCCATTTAATTGCAAAGACTTGTTTTCTGGAGCTCATATGAGCTCCACTACTTCTATGAATATTTCAGGTGCTTGACATACAGCTGTTATGAAAATTAAACCAAGATAAACCAAGCTATAATGGTTATTTGGTTCTGAGGTAATTAATACCATATTTTTCATTGCCTGTCATCTGAATTACATCAAAACTGTGCTTAAAAGAATAATTTAGAGATCACACTATTTCTACTAAAAGGACAAACAATTAAGATTATAAAAAAGTTCTTACAACCATCTCCCATTTCTCAAGTTGTGCAGTTAAATAAGTATTTCCTTATTAACTGAAAGCAGGAAGGTCTTTCCTCTCTTGAAAAAAATAAAATACAACAGGGTAGTCAGAGAAAACTGCAACTTCCAATTACTGCTGGTAAGCAGACAAAGTATGTCGACTGTCAACGAGCAGAAGTCTAAAATCTTCATCTACAAAAACATGTTCTGCGACAAAAATGTGTTCTGAACCGATGCAGCCTGATTTCTCATTCAACTGATAGACACTGGCTTCCAAGTTTGAGGATCCAGTGAAGTTTCTTTTCCACCCCACACTAGGGAAAATAAGTCTTCCCTATATATATATATATCCCTTCACTATCTACTGCAAGTATGAATTATGATGTTGTCCTTTCTTTAGCCTGAGAATCTATGTAGTCTTTTTGGTGTCTCAGTCAAACAAGTAGAAAGTTAATAATTACATAAAATATTTGAAAAGCTTTTCTTAAATAGGTAAGTTTACTTTGGAAGCCTGACTATCCACCTTCTGTCTCCAAAAGCCATATAACTAGTAGCATTTCTGCAGCATCCTGCTGATGGCAAGCAATTTGGATACTTCCCTTCCTCTGTTACTATCATCATCCAAGCTTGAAATACCTTATTTTTTTAAGCATATTGTAATCAGAAACCCTCATATAATTAAAGTATTTTTGAACTATGATTAACTCCACAAGTTAGAACTAATAACTACAGTACAGCATTCAATATTTAAAAAATATCCCCTTTTAATGTATTTTTTCTCCTATTTAATACTATTTAGAAGATCCTATTTAACCCACCCTTTTCTTATGTTTTCACTTGTGCAATCAGTCTAGGAAAAAAGCCTGAAATACTACCCAATACTAATCCTTTTCAATCACATTGTGGTAATTCAACAATCCAGCTTAAGATGCTGTACAATCAGCTAAGTAAAATTAAACCAACTGGCAAAATCAACACTAATTTTATGAAATAATTCAGATGTGGATTCCTCAAATGTTTATAACTTCATGTTACTAATTCCCATATTACTAACACCTCAGTTTTTCAACAGGTTGGTATTTTAAAATGCATTTTTATTTCTATTCTAAACATTGAGGTACAATCATAATTAACTTTGATGTTAAAGTCATGAAGAGAACAAAATTAATTTTTTCTATCTAAAGCCAAGTCTAATTAGTATAAATACAAAGTAATCCTAAGACTTCTTAAATAGCAAAGCAACATACTAACATCAACATGATGAGGATTCTAAAACTATTTTCCAGTTTTACCTCATAGTGAACTCATATGCTTGGGTTATTTTTTTTCCCCTGTAATTACAATCCAATTACCTTAGTCTTATTCCTGTTTACTGACATTTTGGGACAGATTTCGGTAAACTAGTTTTAAAAAATTCAAACATCTATGCTAGACCCACAACTAAAATTATCTATGCTATTGTGGAACTTCTGAATATTTGACCTTGTCCCATTTTAACAAGTAATTAAAAAAGAAAGCATATCTAAACCTAAAAACAAAATTTGAAAAATTGCAGAAAACCTCTTCCAATGTGAGCCAAAAATTCAACAGGAAACCACATAGCAGGGATTTTCAGTTAAAAGCTACATTAGGCTTGTTTATCCTAATGCTTTTCAGACTTTATTTTGCAGAATTATAACCTTCAATAAGCTCATACATACCAGGTGTTCATAAGCAACAGAAATACAAATTGTCAGCCATTTGCACTACCCCCAGAAATCAAACTCCTGTGGATTGATTTGATTTATAAGCCAGAGCATGAAATACAAACAGCTACTAGCATTAAAATAGAGAGAATTACATCTTGAAAAACTACAGTAACAGACAATGTTTTGCATATAATGCATATTTATACAGCCTGGAAATGTATGATTGCTGACAAACTCAACAATGCAAATTTAAAACACTGAGCATCACAAACAAACTGTTAGCAATTTACTTCCAAATACCAATAGCAACATCTCCCTAAGCCAATTGCCAATCCGTGCACTCAGTTCTTTATGAAAATCCTCCTCTTAAACAGGAATGTCATCGTCTTTTGTATGACTACTAAGTAGAGTTTCAAAAAACACCTGAAAATTCGAGCTCTTAGTGGAAAACGAGGAGGGTATTGCCAAGAACTACATACTGGAATCAGCTTCTTTTGTAACTAAAGTGCCTCCAGAATCACAAAATCAGGTATTTAGAGAGATTTGAGGGATTTCAGCAAACCAATTTATTTGTATTCTCCAAGCTTCAGTTGAACAATGGCCACTGCTGAATTCAAGGTGGGGGTTTTTTTAAGTCCTTTTCAACCTAACATCCAGTTATATGTAATTCTTAAGTAACTACCACATGATCCCAAACACAAAATGCCTCAAAACCTTTCAAACTACGGGGCATTTGTAAATAGTGTCCCCGAGAAATAAGTTTTCTGCCTTGAATCACCCACTGCTGAAATGAACAGCAAAAAAAATGGTCTCAGTTCTGAGGGAGTTGGAAGGCTTCAGCCTGGAGAAAAGCAGGCTCAGGAGGGACCTTATCGCTCCCTACAGCTACCTGAAAGGAGGTTGTGGCAAGGTGGGTGTTTTTCTCTTCTCCCACATGAGAGATACTAGGTATTGGGAAAAAAAATATTCACTGAAAGGGTGGTAAGGCACTGAAACAGGCTGCCCAGGAACCACCTTCTTGAAGGTCTTCAAAAAATGCATGGATGTGGCACTTGGGGACATGGTGTAGTGGTGAACATGGTGGTGCTCAATTAAGGTCTGGACTCAATTTTAGAGATCTTTTCCAACCTTAAAAATTAAATTATTAAGAAAACCATGTTTTTGACATGCCTAGGAATTACCATGTGGGCAGCAGTTATCTTTTTATGAATTTAAGTAAATGATTTAACAAAGTTGGAGCATATATATTTCTCATTTCCCAACACATTAACAATTAACAATAAATACAGAAGGATTTAGAGGCACTGAATAAACACAGGTAAGGTATACTAAAGAGATTTTGCCAATTCCCTTAGCCTACATCAGGTTAATTGGGCGGCTCCAAGGCTCATGGGCAACTTGCAGTGATTTGAATTTATCAGATTTTAGTACGATTTGAAGTGATAGCAATTGTTGTTAGATATCCACACAAAGCAATTGAGAAACTGTATTAAGCCAGTGGCACAGTGTTTGTTGCCAAGAGAAATCTACAGCACTAATGAGCAAATGTGGAAACCAGAAAACACTGCAGAAAACTGTAAACAAATTCAGCAATTTCCCCAAGTCCTAATTTTCCCTCCTGTATAGCCATATTTAGACTAAATTCTGCAAAGGAGTTAAGGTGAGATCATCCTAAAGATCTAAACCAGTTTAAAAATTATAAATTCTAACTAAATACAAAACAGCATTACTACATGAATGACGCTTGTCCCTCAACAGACACATGCATACAATTATACAAACTACTACTCTTGTAGTTGAGACTGCTGATCTCTGTTGGAGGTGAATGAAGCTAGACAAACTCCTTTTTCCCCCCTTAGGAAAAACAATCCATTTTGAATGCTACTAGACAATCCTAAGGAAGTTCTTTGAAACTTCTGAGTGCATGAAGCAGACAGATGGGATTCTCTTCTTTTTTTTTTTCCACTACAGTAACTGTGTTAGCCATTCTATCTCGACAGTAAACTTAAAAGCACACATAAACCTCTACTGCTGCTGGAGAGGTAACAAACCCAGCCCCCTTTCTCAGCAACCTTGTCACCTAACCTGAATTTCAGTAGCAAACCTCATTCCTTGGCATGTTAACTTTCTGCAGCATCTGTCACTGCTATGAATGGTTGATCATAAGTACCTCTGTAGTCATCTCAATGCTATTAAGCAGATGGCAGCGCTAAATCCAAATGATGTAGTACATCTCCCTGGTGGGCTTTGTTTCCATACACTACCATTATTCCACAATTCCTCAGTGATAAATCTTATGCATTCTAGGGAACATTAAACAGTTAGATGACAGTGACAATTGATTTATTAGCATCCATTTCCCTTTGCCATATTATTGTCTTCACAAACACTTCTGCAGATCATGTATGGAGTCACTATGGGACAAAAGCACTTTGGCTCAATTTGAAACATATTTCAGAGATTTAAAATAACTAGATTTTTTTTCTTCATGCTGAAAATGTTTAAACTGAGCTACAATTTTAAATGTAGACAACTAAATGTTCCTGCTTCCTCCACAAGACTATTAATGTGAATTTTCATAATAAAATTGGTCTAGCATTAACATCAGTCCATTAAAACACCCACTACTTTCTGAAATAAATCCAGGTAACAAATTGCAATTCTGGACAGGTTTGAGAAGTTCTTTAAGAGTGACCTAAGTTGTGTAAGGATGCATTTGTGCTGGGGAGGCAGATTGACAGGTCTATGTGCATCTGACATAAGAAAATAGCAGCACCAGGAGTCACGAATTTGGCTTCCACACTTGCAACTCATTTTCCCTTAAGATCATGAAAAGGTTTTTGGCACCCAACTGCACATCTTAAATTAGTCCATACATATATAGAGAAAAAAAATTTATGAAGGAATTCCTGATTGTATAACAATAACCCTAAAGCTTGACTGCATGTGAGCGGAATGTTATGATAGGACAAGGAACGGTATAAACTAAAAGAGGAGAGATTTAGATGAGATATTAGGAAAAACTTCTTGACTATGACCAGAGTGAGGCATTGGAATATGTTGCCCAGAGAAGCTGTGGATGCCCCATCCCTGGAAGTGTTCAAGGCCAGGCTGGATGGGGCTTGGAGCAACCTGGTCTAGTGGGAGGTGTCTCTGCCCATGGCAGCGGGTTGGAACAAGATGGTCTTCAAGGTCCCTTCCAGCTCAAACCATTCTATGATTCTATGTTTGGTAGCCTTGGATTTTCAGAAATTGAGAAATATTTTACGTTAATTTGAGATTGCTTTATTTTTTTTTGTAACAAGACTAAGTTGCCCTGTTGATTAACCATCCTGGTTTATACCAATAAAAATTTAACAATCCATCTGCAAAAAACTGTACATATAATTTAATTTCATCTCTTCTAAAAATCAGATCAGCTCAGTACAGCCCGAAGGGATATTTTAAATCTTTTTGACCAGAAAAAATAATTCTGTTAAAGGACATCCTCAAGCACTATTTGGGGCTTTGTTCCATGAACAAACAACTATGGATAATAAATTGTTCTAAAGGAAAACAACTTTTTTTTATAGGATTACAGGGCATTAAGATAGATGAGAAGTCAGAAAACTCTAATGTTTCCCTCCTTATTAATGCTGTGACAGGTTTTAACTGAATCTTCTGACTGCCAACTACAAGCAACAGTACAGTCTCACACGACATCAAATAAAGTGCCATTAAAGTTTTACCACTCACGATTTGGTATCAGCAAACAATCAGTATAAAACCCCTGACACTATCTGCAGAGAAACAAAGTATCAGCTACTTTAATGCACCCAGAAACACACAGTATCATAGTCTTCATATATGAAAATGTCACTCATCCCAGTACATCTCAAATTTAGCCATTTCTGGGAAATACATCTGAAATACCAAAATTAAAAACAATACAACTAGCACTATTGTACTGAATGCTCAAATTTGGAACGTGTACTCCTGTGCACCTATAGCAAAAGATGTGTTGTCATACAATATTTTATACATCTCCCGAACTCCTAGAGGTATTTCAAATTCCATTGCAAATTTCCATCTTTAACAGCAGAAGCACTAAATAAGCACAACCTTTAAAAGAGAAATGAGCATTTCCAGTCTCTACCACATCACACAGTGCACACTTGTGAACATTAAACCCTAATACTGCACTCAAATTTACACTAAAAGCTAATGCAAGTAATTTCATGACCCAACTCATTTTCAGTTCACTAGCTATTTCTCCAATTTCTTGTTTAACACACAATATCACTAATATTACAATATCTCCAGAGAAATCAATAGTAAAAGTATTTCTAGTATTTCTTCTGCTTCAAGATCACTATTTTCCACTCAGAAAAGGAAAGAGGATAAGTTTTTCCACATGCTACTCACTAAATGATGCATTTTAAAGCTATGGATGCCCTCCATGTGCAAATGCAGTTTCCTTCCATGTTTTATGAGAGCAAAGTATCAAGAAGGAAATAAGGCTAAATTAAAAAAACAAAAACAAAACAATGCACTTTTCCTTCATGGCAAGGCCTTGGTAATGCACCTAAATATGATAAGTATCTCCTAGTGGTTACACAATGACATTCTCCAATATGGCTTACTACTTGGTATTCAGATTAAAGATAGGAATGCTGGTCTAGGTAGCTCAGATGGCTGTTTATAGTTATTACTTTTTGATTGCCAATAGTATCCTAAAATCTTTTTTGCCATGCCAGAAAAATGAGTGTTGCTACCCTTTGAAAAATGTGCAAGTAAATAGTTTGCTTTCTTTTACCAAAGAACACTTAATAAAATTAGGGGGAAAAAGTCAAGTTGTCATGCAGAAGATAAAAAATTCATTAAAATCTAACAATACAGGTATTGTAAAACTACAGGTAAAGTACAAAGTAGAGCAATGATTTTATGAAGTATCTCGTTCTAGACAGTTAAGCATGTGCACATCTACATAAGAATATTATACATATTCTTATGCATTAATCCTTCAGAGTAATATTATTCCTTGGGAGATTTGCTTTTTTTGGTAATTTTAGTTCAAAGGAATAAAACATCAGTGAAAACCTTAATGTGGGAAAAAAAAATCCAAGTAATGTTTAGCTTTGGCTCAGGCAAATGACTTTGTAATGAAGCCCAAATGTTTGCATGCAATAAACCCATTTACCAGCACTAGAAGCAGTAAACCAGAACAGAATTATCAACATAAAAGTTCAGGNGGGGGGGGGGAAATCTGAGCTGCTCTCAAAACTTAACACTCTACAGAGTCACATATTTTGGAGACTACACTGCTGGTTTCTTAAGTCATTATTTTCATCAATTTTCAGTAGCTTAGACTTTGCCTTGGTGACTGATACTAGGCTCCTACAATTTCATCATTTTATTTCTAATACAATAATGACACTTGAACTTTCCACTACACTTTTTGACATTGACTAATTTGTTGAGCACAGAAAAATATTTGTTTACACAACAAAATTGAAGTTTGATGCAACAATGTCAGCAAATGTCAACTGTAAACAGCTTTGTTCTCTACTTTGCTGTGAACAGTTCTGTACTATCACAGATAAAACTCCATTGTAAATCTTACATATTTAGTAGAAGGTAAAACAGGCTAAGGAGCATCTATCTATCAACAGTTCACTATCCACCGATATCTTTTTCTGCTATTTATGCTTATGTCATAATAAAGAAAAAGCTGTTATTTAAGATGAAATCTCAAAACTTGAAGTAAAACTAACTGGCCAACCACAGAAATAGTTGATTTGGAGGCTTACCTTTGTGCTTGAGTGCTATAGCTGTTATCATAGGAATCATAGCTTTGATCATCATAAGCAGCTCCATAGCCATCATCATACTCCTGAAACATGAAACAATAAAAAAAGAAATGTAGTATTAACCAGAAGCACACACCAGAAACAAAGTAGTAACCTAGTTCTACAGATGAAAGACAATACTCTCCCAAAATGCACATACGACATATGGTCATCACTAAGTGGCAAGTTTTAATGCTAATGGAGGCTACTTCCATCTACAAATCTAACATGATAATTCCTTCCAGAGTGCTTTGAACTATTGGCAATATGATCCTAAAAGATTTTTTCTGTTAGTTAACCTAGCTTGAGCAGAGAGACAGTACAAACATTTCATCTCCTCATGGTCTTGAATTTGAGTGGGCTACTGATCTTAAGGAAAGCTCTGGGAAGCATCTCAGGAATCAAAACATCTGAATAAATATTTTGCACCTGACAGGTAGCTGACATTTCTGGAAAATAAATTCAGCATTCTATGTAGACTTTGGATAGGAAAGCAGTTCCTTAGACACAAGACAAGTAAGAACAATGGGTTTACAACTTTGAATGCCCTGTGTATACTGTTCAACTTCTGGGAGTTTAGCATCCATTAAGAATAAAGCAGTAAGGATTTTTTATGCCTCTCCATACTCAGCACACTATTTAAGTATATACTGTGACTCTCTTCCCAGAAGAAGCACTGTTTTTAGATATCAATTCGAACAAACCACTCACTCGCACTTCTGCATGGCTTGTAGCCAAAGATGAAAACAAGTCACAGTGATGCTGTGTTTTCCCAGAGAAGGATGAACTACAGACATCCAAAGAATGACTGTTCTGTCCAATAATACACCTGAGCTAAACACAGGAAAAGTAGAAATGGCATATCCTTCATGTTGATTTCTAGTAAATTTTACTATCAAACTCTATCCAAATATGCCAAAAACTTCAATGGATATTTAGGGGTATCTTGTCCAGTTTTGCAAGAGGACAATGACCTAATTAGAAGATGTTTTGAAGGTGGGGAATCCAGAAAAGAAACCAGGCATCATCATATATGATGTTTCCTGAATAAGTGTATTATCAAACCTTGGAAACATATGCCTCAAGTCTCACAAAGGAACTAATATCTCCAGGAAAAGGAACCTTTAAGAATCTTTCAGCAGTAACAGAAAACAAAGCTGACCAGCAGCATCAATTACATAGGGATGACAAGTGATGGATTGTCCAGCTCTAGTAAAAAGTATCTCCAATGATGGGAATCTGACAGTTTTCTGGACATGATAAGAATAGCTTTCAATAGCAAAAGCTAGTGGCATCCTCAAAACAACTGACAGGAAACAATTTCTTAAGCATGTCTTCCAATCATTTGAAATTGCTTATATGGAAAACAGGCAACCAGCCCATCAGTATGGCTTCACCACTGCTGGATCAGGGCACAGGACTGTTTCCCAGAAGTGATCAGGAGAAGGGTATCTGAATATTTGCCAGCACAAGTGAGTGACTAAGTGAGTGACTACTCATTGGGAAAAAGAAACTAGTATTCTTCCATTTGTTTGCTGTGTGGAGATCCATTTATAATTAGTCCCACTTGAAATGGAAGCATATTTTCTTTTTCAGTAATTCAGTGCCCTGAAACTAAAAATGAAAGCAGTCTTAACATTGTTGTCCATCAGATATGGATTTTTCTTGATAAGCCACAGACTAACCCCCCCCAAGCCACTGCCTCCTGGCAGTTATTCCAAACAAGCACTTTACTACCTACTGATGCAATACACAAACATCTGTTAACAATACAGACCTTTATCAACAGCAGAAGCTGCCTGAGCCAACTTATTCACTCTGTTGCAGAACATTTACATGACATTTGGTCTCCTCTCATAGGCCATCTCAACTGTGAACCACATCCCTAAGAGGGCCTTCCAAACTTCAAACAGTGCACATCCAGCAGTGGCAACAAATGAAAGTGGAGGACTGAAATTAACCTTTTAACACGTTAGGAAAGCTTTGCCACTAGGGAATCAATGGAGAACTCATAAGCAATCAGTTCTACTATTCACATTTTTGTTAGCTATTTTACTAAAGAAACTAATCATGAAGACAGGGGGACAACAAACTACTTTGAAATTATAGTGTATGACTTCTTGAAGAAAAAAGAACAAAGCAAATGCGAAATAAAGAGATCCTTCATCAGATGTCCAGCAGAACTCTGGTGGAGATCCATGCTATATCATAACAAAGTGTTTCTAGTATTAGCACTTCTCTTCCAGAGAATTTTTGCCCAGGACTTATTACTATTCACCACTTTGTGTGTTAGTAAGTTCAGAATTGCAGAATTTAACCCTTGTATTATAATATTGTTTAAGGTGGCTCTTAAAAGCTTGAATGGAAAGATGCCTGGTATGTGGGAATCCTATCGCTTGGAATTAAAAACAAAATGTGCCATTGCAATTGATATACTTTGCTTAAATAGATCTATTCCTTTTTATTGCTGTACTTCATAGAATGGTTTGGGTTGGAAGGGACCTTGAAGATCATCTTGTTCCAACCCTGGGATGGAGGCAGGGACATCTTCCACTAGACCAGGTTGCTCCAAGCTGTGAGAGTGATGAGGCCTTGAACACTTCCAGGGATGGGGAATCCATTGCTTCATGGGGCAACCTGTTCCACAGCCTAATTGCTCTCACAGAAAAAAAATCCCTAATATTTACAGTTACAAACCTCAAAGTATACACTAAAACCAAGACAAACATGTGCAACATGCTCCAAAAATAGAGAAGTTTTCTTCCAATAGCTTGTTCTGTTAAGAGACTCAAATTCCAGAACGTGTTTACTGTGCATGATTCCCTTGAAGTAGCAATTAGGCAGACGAAGTATGTTTCAGAGCTTTCTCTGAATTAGGCCTGACAATATTTGCTTAGTCATATGGTATTTGAAAACTTCCTTTCAGGAGGTTATGAATAAGGTCACTCAAGACAGAATGTTTTACATTTTAAATCAAATCCACACTACTCCAGTATTTTATTTCTGAATCAGACCTCTTGTGGTTTAACTAAATGTTTTCTTTAACTTGAATTAGGATTTAGGTGAAATATTCTCAGCCATCTGGCATATTTTATTGTGATAACATGTTAATTTAAATGAAAATTATAATTTTTACACATATAATGAAAATGAATATGACAAATATGCACAGATACTCTGTAGTAAAGTACATCATTGTACTAAGCACATTTTACTAAGTACAAGCATTGCTATACAAATTTCTATATAATACAGAAAGAATTACACCTTCATAACCATGTTCCGTTGCATTTTTCCTGCTGTTTTTTCGGACATCTTTCAGGTACTCAAACATTCATTTTTATATTTAAAGCCATTGGTTTTTTTCACATGGATGACTATTCTGACTACCTACCAAAAGCAATACAATGGACTTCCCTCTCCATTCATGTTACATAATTCTATAAATAGCTCTTTCTAAGATATCCGATAAAGTTAACTGACAAAACCATAATTCCTCTCCCACTCCAAAAACTGAGCCCATATCTTCATTCCATGAGTGGAACCAAGACAGATCATCTGAACAGAACATGAAATTATTCCTTAAAATCTCAAACCTTAGTAATAAACTCTTTATGAAGGCATAAGCATTTCTTCTTAAAAAAGGTTCTGCCTGCTGTGGTCTCCATGATAGTGCCCATAGCTGAGATAAAACCAAAGAGCAGCTCTGCTAACAGTAATTGCTCAGTATAAAGTACAGACATTTTTCATGAACAGAATCAAAGGCATTGTGTAAATATGCACCCTTCAAATATATTAAGTTACTATCACAGGTCATAAAAAGGATAAAAAAACCCCTCTGCACTACTGAAAACATGATAAATCATGCTAAGCCTTGCTCATCAGTGCTCCTTTCTAATTATAAAAGTACTCTAAACATACCCTTGTTGGTGGGAAGTAGGAAATTGTGGCTTTAAATTATCATGTGCTGGCAGTGACAGCCACGATGAGTATCTAGACCCTCTTTAGGGAAGCTGAACAATGTTTCAAAGAACAAGACAGGAAGAAAGAGGAGGTTAAAATGGTCTTCAACAAAAAGGCCATTTGCAGTGCTGGAAAAAAAATAAATCATGAAATCAGTAAGAAATCAATTTTCCAGTTGTTCCAATCCAAGGAAATCCATCCAAGTGAAAACAATTAAGGCCTTTATCACTACAACTAAGGTTTTTGTTTCTTTTCCTCATTATTTTCTGAAATTAATACTTACACTAGTACTTTATCCCACAATACTGGAGGAACATCCTTTTAGATAAAAACTATTAAAGTAAAAAAGTGTTTGTGCAGAGATTAACTTGAAGGAGAGAAAACAAAACATCAGTGCAGTGCAATGAAGAAATTTTTTGCAAGTTAGAATTGTAAAAGGAAGGAAGAGCCATTTTGTTATGTGGAAATACCATCACCCCATCATTTAATCAACAGGGAATATGGGGCAATCAAAACAAATATGGGTAGCTACTACCATCTAAAGTCTGAGTGCTGACATTAAGAACATTAGCAGCAAACAGGCACAGACTGTAAGCTCTTGTTTTGGAGATTTTCATCTGTTTTCATTTAGAAGGAGCCTAGTACATATTCAACCAGAACAAATAAGGTACTCCTGGAATGAGAGATGTGCTGGTGGATTGTTTTTCATGCACCTCAGAAAAACCCCTGAAGAGCTGCTAATGAATATAGACAAAAACATTTAAACCAAATTACTATCAGAACAAAACAACTCTGGTTTTCTATGCGCAACAGCAGGGAGCAGTGTTGGCATCAGGACAACTCATGCTCATTCAATGATACCAAGTTTTAGATGAGCAGCTTAAACTAAAATACTTTGAAAAGAATTTTACATGAACTTGATAGGTGAACCTTGAGAGAGGCAAGTGGAAAAGCTTCTCAGCCTTTTCTCCGAAGCATTCTACTTTTTCCACAGTCTATGTCACCAGAGTTCCTGGCAAAATGGAAACATTTTCCATTCTCTCTCACTCTATCTCATCCTAAAAACTCCAGAGAAGGTAAAACATTTACAGTAAAGCAAAGCAATTTATTGAAGGGCTTAAAATTTCAAAGATCTTTTACATTTCTCTTGTTTGTCCTACTCAACATGAAAAAGAACATTGTAATGGGATAAAAAAAGCCAAGAAATAATGTTTTCACGTTATAAAACGTCGCTTTCCAAAAGTCTTACTCAAATTCACCCTGACTTTAAGAACAGTCTTATCACTTCTAAAATGCCAGAAATCAGTAAACACACTACTTGAAAAAGTGTGCAATACCTAAGTGTAAACTAAATTATCCACAGAGGGGAACAGAGATAGCATGGACAAAAGATCATTTCCCTAGTTCTTAGAGGCTGAAGCAGCTAAATGCCCTTTTCCAGGAATCCAAACAAAAAGCTTGACATACAAAACAACTAAGCAAATAAAGCCACTGATTTAAAATATTGTGTATCATTAGGAAGCTATCAGCATTCAGAAGATCAAGGTAAATTAAAACATGGTGCAACTGTTGCAAAGCAACACAGAGATTATACGTGAACTCCAAGAACTTAAATTATGTTCAAAGTCTTATGTCATCTGCACTAGCCCTTACTTTGACTAATAGTCACTTCAATTTTAAGAAGCATTTACTTTTAAATAAAAAATGGGGTTTTTTATATGGTATACAGACTTTCTCTTTCCTCCTACAGATCTTCTCTTCAAACACAAACAGCAAGTGAATGTTAATGAGAAAAAACAACTTTAAAAACAGTTCACCACACAAAATCAGCAGTGTATTAATAGCTCCAAGAAATTGCTTCCACATTAATCCTAATTTTCAGTTTTTCAAAATCTAAACTAATTATGACCTGAAGGAGGAGACAGGGAATTCAAGCTCAAGGCTTGAGATTAAAACAACTTGTACTAGCTTCCTAAGAAAGGGAACTAAATAATAGGCTATAGGTTTTTCAGCTGAATGGGCACTCCCATCTAAAGACCAAAACTTGGTAATTGCTCTTTTCACTAATGGATAACTACATTCATAATTTGCAATAATCAACAGATCATAAACCACCTTCCTTATCCATCCAGCCAAATATTGTGAACCGACCTCCCTTAAGTCCTACTTACTTCATGAACTATAAACAATAATCCCGAAACTTTGGGGTCTTGTACATCCAGGAAATAACAATGTATATCTTTAAGAGTGAATTTCCAAGTTTATCAGTAACTTTTTTGCATCCAACTGTTCTGTACATCCTTCAGAGTAAGCTGTGTCTAGAAGTTAAAATAATCTTTGGGTGTAATTTGAGATAGCTCAAAGTTCCTTTTCAAGTTACAGTTTACTTAACATTAGAAAGGTGCCTCGGTCTCTTACTTGTAGATATTCCATCTTAATTCCATTCCTTATTATACAAAGCACTGTCATTGAAGCATAAACTGTTAGAAATTACATGTGGTCAGTGCATTAGAAAAATCTGCCACCGAGATAACCCTTGTCTGAACACAAGGAAACAAAGTTGCCACAAATAGAACTAAAGCTCTGCCACAAATTTTCCCCAAAAGTGGGAGGAATATTTAGACATGATTGCTTTAGTGTTGAAGCAAGTCTTGGCTATAACGTGATAGATTGACAAGTTCTGTTTTTCAGAACAGCCATTCCACATTGCCACTTAAAGTCCAATTACTAAGGCCTAAAAAGCTGATTATGAACTTAGATAAATCTCACTTTACATTTAATGCACATTAAGCAGTCAAAACAGGACTTGACATGGCATCACAAATCTACTAATGCAAAGTAGAGAAGTGAAATATTAACAAAATATCTGCAAAACAAGAACAGCAATAAATAAAAACTACTCTTAAAAAGCTTCAGCCCCACTGCTGTGTTACTAATTTTTTAAAAAAGCCTCAGAATTGTGAAGCTGGTAAGAAGAGAACAACAGGAAGAAGCAAAGAGCGGCAACTGTTACGAGATAGTAACTGAGACTAAGCAGTTCTGTTGTAGCCCATATTTGACTGAGTATTCACTAAGGAATTGACCCCATTAAAGAGCAGTGAATTACTAGCACACTGTCACTAATTTCCTGCTTATTGAAAAATTATGGAAAAGCTTAAAATGTTCAGCTAGTTAAATACAGTGTCTATTTCTTAACTCAATGGAATAAATTGTCAGCTTAAAAATACATAAAAATATTTTATCTAATACACAGCATCATTTAATGGGTAGAGAATAATTTGCATATAATTAAGAGGAAAAGTGTCCCTGAAACCATCTGCAAATGCTTCAATAAATGTTGCATATACTCAGTAGGTTTTCCTTTTTCAAGTACTATAAAAATAACCTAATATGACATGTGAAGCATAGTCAGGATTTTCTCCTGACCTGAGCAGTTGAGGAAATAAAAATGGGAGATGTGTTTGCCTTCAGAGAAAGTTTATCACAGCCAACAGAGCCATTAAATAGCTGGCTGGCTGCAGAGGCCTGAACTTTTGCTATCTAAGCTGATGTTACAGCTTTTAGAGAGAGATTTTCAGAGAAAATAAGAAACTGGCATTTAGCAGCTTCAAAACCTTCATCATGGTACTAAAAATCTGGTGAGGTCCCAGGAGGAATGGGCTTTGGGGCTGAAAGAAATCTGTGAGCGAGATGGCAACAGCAGAGTGAGAAAACTAGTTATACTGAACTAGGAAAACGTGCAAATATTCCGGCTAGTCTGGAATGTCGCATGACTTCTGCATAGAAGCATTCAAGAGCCAGTGTTACAAAGAACCCAGAAAGCTGACAGAAGACAAAGTCAGCCCACCTCTGAGTAGACCTTTTTGTAATGGGTACGGTCTGGAAAACTTCCCTATGGCCTCTAAACACAGGACAGCTATGGTTAGCTGGGTTTCCTGATCTTGAGTCCGCATTAAAACGCACCTAAAATAATGACTTTTTGCCTGTGACAATTTCTCATGTGAGATACTGCCTCCAAAATGAACCCAAATTTCCAGAATGAAATAGGTATTCTTCTCATTTTGGTATTTATCTTTTAGGAAAAAACTCCTCAGTCAAGAACAGGAAGGAAAGCTATCAGAGTAGGCAGGAGGCAGAACTAAGTTACTCACAGATCTTGTAAATTGATTGGTTTCAAGGACTTTTCAAGAAAGTTAGCAAAGAGCAAAGGAACAGGGAGGCTGTTTGTGATTCATTCTCTCGCAAGGTATATTTAATAGCACACTGCAGAGGAAATGGGCAAGAACTTTATGTATTTAAAGCCCTGAATCACCTTACATATTTACAGGAGTACAAAAAATGAGTGGTTCAAGGCTTCCATCAGCAGTTTGCTTCTTCCTGAGCTTGCACAGTTTCACATTATTTTAATGACTACAAATCAGAGGCATAAAAGCCTAAGGGAATGAAAAGCTTCATGAATCCTTATAGACTTCCCAAGCCTCAAAGGAAAGCATTCTTGTGGTAGGTAGATCATGACTGGACATCAGGTACCCATGAAAGCCCCTCTGTTACTCCCCTCCTCAGTTAGACAGGTGAGAGGCTCAGAACTCAAGACAGAGCAGAGAAAGACGGCTCACCAGTTACTGTCACAAGCAAAACAGACCCAAATGAGGGAAATTAGTTTAATTCCAATTAAATCAGAGTAGAATAATGAGAAATACAAACTAAACCTTATCACACCTTTCCTCTACTCCTCCATTCTTCCCAAACTCAACTTCACTCTCAAATTCTCTACCTCTCTCTCCTCAGCAATGCAGGAGGATAGTAGGCACTCGTCAGTTCATCACATGTCTCTGGTCCTCCTTCTTCCTAAGGGCCAGGACTCCTCACATTCTTCAGCTGCTCCAGTGTGAGTTCCTCCCACATGAGTCAGCCCAACACAAGCCTGGCTGGCATTGGTCTGTTGGACATGGGAAGCTTCCAGAAACTTCCCACAGAAACCACCTCTGTAGCCCCTCTATTATCAACATCTGGCCACAAACCCAACACACTTCCAAAGGCTGCTCTGTAATCCCTCTGGGTATCCCTGTCTCCAAAGCTTCGATGCTGCTTAAAGTAACTTACGATATCTCCAGTCTTACAGATATTCTTATCCAACAGACCCATCTCAGTGACTCCTTATTCTTTTCAGGTTGGCAAAGCAGTGCTTTAATATGAGATACAGATAAACAGGAATTAATTACTAAGGAAAGGGCGGCAATACTATTACTGACTCCTACCGTGCTACATTACAGTAAAAGATACAGTTAATGTACTTTGATAATGGACTGTAAATGGACAGATAAAATAATACCACATATTACATTTATCACTGAATATGCAATACACCAACAGTTCATGTCCCAGTTTAACTATCTTCAAAAAATTTCACTTTATCAAAGGAGACAGAAAATATGGTAATTTTTTAAAATGGACCATCTAGCACTGCTTTATCAACTACAGCTTTCAGTATATCTATCCCATTTAAGCTATCTTGTTTGAAAGATAAGTGATTCAGTTTGAGAGAACGTTCTTTTTAGAGGTTATTTGGCATAGCACTGCTTTTCTTCACAGTGCTATTTTCTAATTATTCTCTCAGAAGTAAAGCATATATCAGGACACAGACTCAAACAGCTGTTATTTCTATATATACATGCTATAAATAGCAGATTATAAATATGAATTTACTCAAAGTGGTTTTTATTCTATCATATCTCCATATGTTCTAGAGTATGTCCTGGAAACAGGCTGTTTAATGAGGACTGATTCCTCTGAAAGCTTTGTGGCAGAACCACTTATTTGCAGTACCCAATATAACTAGTCAAGTATAGCCAGGGGAAATGTAGACGTGTTCAAGTATTTGTCCTCAAAATTAATAAGGTACATTAACTTCTTCTGAACTGTTCATTTATATGCATAAACATTTATACTAATGACATTAAACTTACTTCTGCATAAAGCTGTTATATTAAACTGGGTTTTTGTTCGAAAGGACAAAAGCTGAGATTTATTTAGAGGGTTTTGGAGGCAGTGAGAGAAAGGTTGAGAGAAAAGCAGAAAAAGTCTAAATAGCAAAACTTTTTTCTGAAACTCAGGAACCCCGTTTTGCCTACACTAAATAAAGTCCAGGCACACTTGGCTATAAAGAGGACACAAAGCTTTAATAAATATAAAACATTAAAAACATTGTCCTTGAAGATATTCTTCTGTAAGAACTACAGTTTTGATTTAATGATTTTTTTATTTATCTTACTGCTCTGTGAGTTCAATTCAAGTTTAACAATTGTCTAACAATTCAGAACCACATAATTTTGTCATGTGCAATAAACATTGATATGATTTTAATAATTAATACAATAAAATCAAGGCAAATATGTACGGTTTATTCAGATACACTGTACATGGTTAAAATTTTAGGATTAGTTCTGAAGCATTCATAAAAATATTTTATTTGTCTAATCACTGAAAAGCTATATGACCATAAAGATAGGTTTAAGAAAAGCAGAATATTATTCTGCTTTAGTTGAGCATTAGAAGTCTAACACTGTGTTGCTTCAGATTTTTATAAAGCAGAAACCTAATACAATACACTTAAGAGGCACGTAACTACTTTGCCAAACGTAGCACGTCTATATATGTATACAACCTGAAGGCTTTTTTTCGTATGAAACAGCTCAAGTCTGAAAAAGTGGAGAGAGATGACCACATTTGCCATAGATGCAAGACTTAATTAGGTACTAATTGAAGAGATTCTGAAGTGATGGGCTCATCTTTCCAAAGTTACACCCTTCGTGCACAGCATGTCAACAGCTCCACTTACGTATTCGCCGTACGTGTCCTGCGCCGGAGGCGGCGGGAGGGGCCTGTAGCCTGCAGGTGGAGGGACTCCTCTTGCTCGGGGTGCCAGAAGTCCCCGGCTACGACTGACTGGTCCTCTACTTGGAGGAACTCCTCTGGGCGCTGGTGCCCCTCTGGGTACTCCTGCTGGTGGTGGAGGAACTCCTCCACGGCCCCTGTGAACACATGGATCACTTACCATTAAATGCCATACCCTGGGCCTCCCCTTAAACATATCACTCACCCACACCATGGCAATTTTGCTCTGGTACGGCCAGAAAAAAGTCTTAAAGAGATTTGTCATTTTTCTGTATGCTTAAATCCAATTACACACATTATGTAAGAAATGCTGGAAGATACAAATTAGACACAGGATTCAGTGATGAACTCCACTGTGGCTTGAGCCATTCTCACACAGACACACCCAAAACAATTTGCTGGAATCAGTCAACTTCACTAGAATTTGACTTTTAGTACATGAAATCAAATTAACCTGTTCTCTGATTGAGAAGGTGTCAGGCTATATCATACTCAAACCCTGCACAGACAAAGCAGTTCCAACTCCCTTCTGATGCTGTGTAAGCTCCTAAACACAACCCAAAAAATCACACATTGTCTTCTGATTCTGAAGACGTTTTCAGCAGGAAACCCCCAAACACGTAATACAAGTATAGGGTCATTATAGGATATAGCCTGATGTTCTATATGTATTTAAGAACAAAAACAACAGTATATTTGGTTTAAAAATTCTGAAAGGATGATGAGTATAAACTTGCATTCTATTACTTCAGACACAACATACACATGAAGAATGAGACTCTAATTGAATCAGTTTTCAAAAACATTTCATCCATTTAGAGGTGACCTTTCCTCCTGCCTCCCTATAGTAAAGGGATGGACTAAGAGGAACAATCTGTGAGAAACTGGCATAATTTGTTCTCTTTTAAGTGCTGCTAATAGACATCTCCTTTTTAAAGGAGATCATTTTGCCCTATGGACTATAATTGAGTCTAAGTGAATGCTGTGGGCAAGGAATTCATACCCTTGTATATTCTAACACCTACACAGAAGAAAACAAAGCACAAACTCTACATTGCCTTTCTACCTATGAAGCCATTACCTAATTAATTTCAAGAGTAGTAATCGAATGAAAATACTCAGCCCTGATTTCAGTAGAAATTTCCAACTTAAACAACATGATAAAGATCAAGATTTGGCCTTAAGATTCTCCATCTCATTTCATCTAAGTCATATAATTTCACATCGGTAAACTAATCAGAAAACAAGGCAATCATTTTATCACAAAAAATTAGTATTTCACAACCTGAGTCACTGAATGAGGAATGCAAAGAAACATTCAGGATAGATTTTATTAATTCTAATTACTGATGAAAACACAGTCAAAGTATTTTAAACAAGCCTAGACAGTAAGTGACTTAAAACTGTGCTTATTACTTGGTTTTGGCTAATCTGTAGAATGCCTCCTCAGGACAGGGTACCAGCTGCTTATTTGACTTCATTGTAGTGGGGGCAGGGGTGAGCAGTGAAGTTCCCAGACACAGCCTGCTGAAGTAATATAAAGAAATAGCAAATGTGATATTTTCCAAGTGAAGCCAAAGAAAGGGAAATGAACCTGTTGGTATAGACAATAGTCAATACCAAGCAAAAAAAAGGTCAGTAAAAAGATTCAAGAATCACTAGGCAAAACCATCATGGCATCCTTCAGACAGGGTGCAAGTGAAAGCAGGAAATGGGGCATTGCTGAAAAATATGGAAAAACATTTAAGGGAAGAAAAAAAACAGTTTGAGCTAGCATAGATATATTCTTGAGGAGTAATTAGTACACCAGATCCATGTGATAAGGTCTTTTCTGAATTTCAAAAAACAGTCAATAGGATTGGAATGGTGATGAGTGGGAACTAATATTTCTCTTATAAATTAAGACATGAATGATCTCAACTTTAGGAGTCACTGTAGGAGGAATGAATAATCTGAGATGTACAGTTCCATATTACACCACTCAGATGGTTACTGCACCAGGCTGGAAGAGACTAGAAAGGCACCAAGAAAAGAAACCCAGTGACAGAAGAGTTCGATCAACACCAGATATTTGAATCATGAGGGTGTGATGCTAAGAGTAAATTTTTAGAAACTGTAAATTGTTATTTCTTTAAGCAGTTATCAGAGAACTAAAGCAGCTTGATTGGCATTAACAGTGAACAAACTCAAAGTATTGAGGAACCACTTGAACAGGAATCTTTGCATACCTTTACAAAAGCAACAGTTCAGGTACTACTTAAATAGAAAATGGGAAGTTACATGAATTGTTTAAATGAGCAAAATGATAAATGAGCAAGAATAAAATTGGAAAACATTCTCTTTGGAGTCAGAGCAAATGCACAATTGTCAAAAAAAAAAAATTAGGAGCTCAGTACGTTTCAAAAGAAGTATCACTGGAAAGGCTGAACCCAAGTCTAACCTTAAAGGACAAATGCTAATAAAATATCCAGAAAAGCAGGTCAAACAAAGTCCTTCAAACTTTCCAGAACCAGGAAACCTGTGGGAGTGAACCTAAATTACCAGTACAGATCAACACATGTATATATGCAAGTATTCACAAAGATTTTGCTACACAATCAAAAAAGAGTGGACAAGGTTCTCGTGGTAGAGCTATTACAGTAATCCAACAGATAGTGCTGCCAATGTTTTACAATACAAATTACAGAACCAAAGGTTCAGATACCTACGCTTTAGTCTGTTGCTGAACTGCAACATTGCTAAACATTTCAGAAAGGAAAATAGCAAAAAAAAAAAAAATCCAAATTATTCAAAGGGGACACTTAGGACTTAACACATATGCACATATAAATTTATATATCCTAACATTATACAAGGTAATAGGCTCTACACTACAACCCCCTAAATAATACACTACAACCCCCTAAATAACACTTAAGATTGGTCCAGAAGTCAGGACACTAAAAAAGTTTTGTGTTGTCTTACATTTTCTAAAATTGTATTTTTTACTCAACTGTGTGTATTCAGTCTTGTTTCCCAATTTGGAGAAACCAGTAAGTGGAAGTACCAATAAGTGGAAGTGCATGAGAAGCTATATCAAAGTTGACCAACAGTCTAGAACACCTTACATAACAGAAATAATGAAGCAGACTAAGGCACTCCAAAGGACAACTGAAGCTTCTCTGATGTATCCAATGGAAACAAAGGAATGGAGAAGGCTAAGAGGTGCCCTTATCACACTCTACACCTTCAAGGTGGGCAGTGAAGCTGGAGGTGCTGGTCTGCTCTCTGGTGTTGAGCAACAGAACAGAATTGAATAACACTGATTTGGAAATTTTCTTGTTTCATTTTCTTGGGCTTTGCATTCCCTAATCAACTGCTTTCAAGAGGTATCCATCTGTTTCTTGGGCCTCTGAAGGAACTGCATAAAGAGGCTGCTTTCTACCCTTTCTCTTCTACAGCTGTCTTGCTTATGAATTAAAGCACCTTGGTGCAACTGCTAAAATTTCATTATTTCTATATAATTCAGCCAAATCAGGACATCAACTCTATTTTAATACATTCACAGAGATAGCTTACCATCAAATTGAACTTATGCCTCCTAGACCTCTTTCAGTGCTTGTTTCTTTGCCCCAAGTCATCATTTTGCAGCTCCAAGTTCAGCTCCCATTACCAACTCCCCTTGTCTTTAACAGACTACTGACTAGTTTCTTTTTTATATATAAGCTTTTAACAAGCTGAAACTCATCAAAACTCATCTGTCAGTCCATGTCAGCCTTGACTATCTGTCCATATTCTGAAATACAAGAAAGACCTTTTTGTCTTCATTTTCCTTCCTCACTACCATGCTGTCACAAATCTTTTCAATGTCCTCTATAACCCAGCACCCTTAAGAACCTCCTTTTAAGTGTTGAGACTGCCAATATATCCAGGGAAATGGTGGGCACAAACGAGCACTGAACCTCTCTCACGCCTGCTTCCAAACTCTGAGTACTTCAATTGTGTAAATACTTTGAAGCAGTGACTTATTTTCAGGCCACATGAAATAAAAAGTTGCTTGCTAGTAATCCCTCAGATGAATCCTTCTTAAGCATCAGAGGGTAGACTAGTGTTTGATTTTCTTTTTGCTACATTTAAGAAAAACTAAGTACTTATTAGCTGTAATGTCTATTATACACAAATAGTTAAATCCTACCTTCTAGCCTTCTAGCCAGGTGCTGTTATTGCCACTTCCATACACACTTTAGCAACAAACTGATCATCTGAAACAGCTAAATTCTGAAGTTTCACTCACAATGCAGGGTGACTAACTTGTAGACTCTGCATTAAAGGGGTTATATTTTTATATCTTGGACAATCGACTAGACTAAGAAAGCAAATCCCAGTAACTCTTTAAATATCTTTAGTTTCACAACAAAATGGGAGGAATAATCTAATTTAACTCACATGTCACATCATCCCTTGAAGATAATGTCATGAAAGCTATTTTTGTTGGAACATGACTTCTCCCATGATATTATTTCATTACTTGTTATTCTCTTGTGTACTGAATTGCAGGTATAAGTAAAGCACAATTTCTATAAAGCTATCAAACATACATTAGGGAAGAAGAGAAAAAGCCTTAAGTGTCAGAAGGTGCTAAAATGATCTGTAAACACACTAGTAATGATAGAATCTGGTTAATGGAAAGCACACTCTATGGTGCTCAATTAAGTATTGCATTTTGTTATTAACATCTCATTGAGTCATTGAGTCAAACATTTAATATGTGGAAAAACTTCAAGAAAATCGAATACCAAAATCTAATACAATTTAGAACTACATTGTACTGTGTTAAACTATTATACTATTTTAGACTCAAAAGATTTGTGAATGTTTAGAATTCACAAGTACTAATTGTCAATTTCCACTAAAATAGTATTTTACCAACTCATAACTTAAATACTTTCACTTTACCCTCTAGTAGCAGTAATAGTTGACATTTCTACTTTTCAGTAGTCCCACAGTGTTTCTAGGATTTGTGTCCAGCAAACTCAGTTACTGTTTCTGACCACAGTAGCAGGTACAGCATCTCACTAATGCTCCTTTCTGGCTGCCCTCAGCAAAACTATCTTTTTATTTATTACTTCCTTCACCATAGATTCATGATTTTTATTTCAAGTTTCACCTTCCACTGGATAGCTGAGTTAGTAAAATTACTCTGATCGTGAAATCACAACTAGAGACAGTTCTCAGCTTTCCTTCACCTTTAGTCAAACAAAAATTCATGAAGATCCTTTTCATTATCTCCCACCAGAAGCAGCAACTGGAAAAAATAGCTCTAAAATAAAAACACTTGTAAAATTTAGGACAAGTTCCCTAACACTCTATTTTTCAGTGAGGAAACACTTGGAATTCATTTTAGAATTCATAATAGAATCCATACATCTGCAAGGATTTACACACAGAATTAACAAGAGTGGAAAAGACTGTAGAGATCATCAAGTCCAACCTATTACCTAACCCAACACCATCCCATCATCTAAACCATGTCACTAAGCATGCCGTCCAACCTTTCCTTAAACACATCCAGGGTCAGTGGCTCCACCACCTCCCTGGGCAGCCCATTGCAATGGGAAATCACTCTTTCTGATTTGCACTATTCAGTAAGTAGATCTAAAATTTGGTTATCAGTTGTTAATGTGTTTTCTCTTTTTAAGCATAGCCAACTACATTTTATGTTCTCTAAACATCAAATGGTTTTGTTCAGGTTTTATATTAGACATCTGAAAAGTAACAGATCTGCTCTTTTCATGCTTACATTTCAAGTTAAACACTGATATCCAGATACAACTCGGAGCTCAGTTTCCTGCCTATTCATCTTTGTTTTTAAGAAATGAGTCACTAAAGACTCCTAAGCCAGCTTATTTCACATTTCTATTTGAAAACAGTAATATATTTTTTTTTATTTTTCAATTTGGCAAAAAATGGGAGATCACAACATTACAACAAGAGTGAATATTAATAATATCTGCTTTTAGTCTAGATCCTGAACAGACTTCAAATATTTCTTTTGTGCTACGCATCTTCTGGCCTTCTCTGCCTATATATTATCAGAAAAAGCTATTCCTCAAAAAAGAAAGCAGTTAATTCCAGACATATGGCAGGAGAACACTTGGAAATTATAAGCACACTACAGCAGCGATCCACATCAGCTCATGTTACTTATAGGACATAAGATAGCAAGTTCTAACTTCCAACTTTTGTAATGGTTTTAGTTTTCCTCAAACCAAGTGACAGTCATTCAACCATTAGAATACCAGCCATCCATGCACAGTTATGAGTAAGTATAAATAGGAAAAGTTAAAAAACTTCACACTTATGAAAGCATAAATTAGAAATTCACCATTTCTTTAATGAAACTACTCTAGATGAGGGCTTAATGAAAAGTTACTTTTTTCTCCCTTCATCTTATTGAAACCAAAATACTTTTTTTCAAACAAAATTCCTCTCCATCTGGGGAGTTAACTCAACCAGCTCTTCCTTAGGCCTTTCAATATCTAAGGGAGGCTGCTTATAAAAAAAAAGATAAGCATGTTTTATTAGAATCTGTAGTTAGGGACAAGGGACAATAGCTTGAGAGAGAGAGAGGGCAGGTTGAGATTAGATATAATGAAGAAATTTACAATGAGAGTAGTACAATACTGGCACAGGGTGCCTAGAGATGTTGTCGATGTCCCATCCCTGGAAGTGTTCAAGGCCAGGTTGGAATGGGCTTTGAGCAACATGGTTTAATGGAAGGTGTCCCTGTGCATGGCAGGATCTTTAAGGTTCCTTCCAATCCAAGCCATTCTATGGTTCTAGCAATGATTTATGAGAAACTTTAGCCACGTTCTTAGATTTAGGGTTACAATCTTCTAGAATTTAGCTTTTCCAAGACATCTTAGTTCAAGTCACAATTGAGCTATCCTTAAATCTCATTTTTATTATTAGAACAGGAATGGGAAGTCTTAGAGAAAGTGCTACTTCAGTATTGTACACGTTTAGAGACGTACATTAACATATAGAGAATAAGAGAAGGATTTGGGTTGGAAGGGACCTTAAAGATCGTATAGCTCCAACCCACTTGTGAGCAGGGACATCTTCCACTAGAATGTTAATATATTTCTATTTTGAGTCTCTAGTTAATCAGATGTCTCAATTCACATTTTGATTGTGTTATCATTCATACTGCACTGATTCAGGATGTGAATACAAATGCATTAAAGAAACACTGGTTCCAAAAGAGTTAGATTACATTTTCTAGCTTCTCACTATAACAGCATCTCATTAAACATCATGGATCTTCCAAGTTTGCTAGTGCAAGAAATTAAAAAGCAACTGCTACAATCATTTTGTATAGTTGCCTCCAAAAAAAAAATAAGAACATTGTCAGTTTAAAGTAAAACCAAAAGAATGAAAAGCATACTTTCACCACTTTCCCTTCTTGTTGTATAGAAGAGGTAGGTATGCCAAAATTGCTTAAGAGCTCAGCATAAAAGCTACAGAACAGTTGTGACTGCATCTGAAGGTCATTTTTAAAAACATTAGGGACAAAAACTGTGGGAAAGGCAGGGGAGAAGGCAGCAGCTCCAAGATGAACAATGAGAAGAGATCATTTCTAAAGATAAAGCTCACAACACACATACAATCCTTCTAGAACAAATTCCATCCACTCACCCCCCAAAACCCTATTTGGCACTGGAGTCAAAAACTCAGTCAAGAAAATTTGGAACAAACTAGAAAAAGAAAAGAGTTACCAAAACACAAGCATTAGAAAATTGTTTCCTGCATATCAGTATACCTGTGCATAATCACGAATTCCTTTATGCAAGCACAAATGGATTATTTTCTACAAAATAAATCTGTTATGGAGCTAAAAATAGATTTAATAAGAAGTATTATCTCCAATTTCAATATATGTATGGCAAGGAGCAAAAAAGCACAAGTTAGTGCTTTCTTAAGTGAAACTATTTAGGAGTAATAAAGGCTTAAAATTGAGAACTTCAACACACTCAGATATTCTATCTTCAACAGGATATTTCATGTGTCAAGACTGGTATCCTAATGCCATTCCACAGATTACCAAGAAAGGATAGGATTAAGCTTTTACACTTCATTTTACAAGTCTTCTGAGACTTTGCTTCAACCTCTCCTGGATACCTCAGGGATCCTTTCTCCTGAAACTGTTTTATCCAACACTGAGACAAAGCCTTTAAAGCTTGGCTTCAACAAAAGTTTTACACACTAAAATCCATTTCCGCTTAAAAAGAATCAGAGCATTATAACTGAGTTCGAGGTCTTTGGCTGTAGAACCTCAGTTTCAAATAGTCTTGAATTTCACTTAAGGAATATGCTAACAGTGAGCCTTGAAGTAAGGATAAGTCTAACAGACATCCTTTCCTTTTTCTTTAGAACACACATAAAAATGGTCATGACAAAAACACAACCTTTTACTGTTAACACTAATAACATTTGAATTTACCCTGAAGACACTTCAATCATTGTAAGCCAACTACAAGGGATTCTTTGAAGTATGTAACAGCATGTTGCTTCTGCATAAAATGCAGATTTGGAAAAATAATTTACCAGAATCCAGAGGATAGAACCAGCCATGTTAGAAATGCAGTACTGTAAAATGTTATACATATTCACCTACTAGATAATAGCAGCAGAAATTTGCAATCAAGCTTTAGCAGTAAGATCAGACAAAACACTAACTTCTGTATCCCAAAAATAGTAGCTGAAGGTCATGAAAAATGAAATAAACTTGAAACAAAATTGCAAGTGTATCTCTACTGAGCATTTGTAGCAGTCACTACAGGCATCTAAGGCCAAGCTACAGTTATTTAAGAACTGCAATAAAATTAACAAAAAAAGAACTCCAAAATCAAATGAGATCCGTAATTTGAAAGTACCTTTGTATGGTTGATTAGAGTGCTAAAGAGGTGAACCTTGGTGTATAATTACCATTACTTGGAACATGAAAATAGAGAAAAGCAGAATATATGTTATACAATATTACTTAATACAAGAACAAAAACTTGTTGATCAAGAAGGCTTTTTTCTCACAGGACACAACCCACAGCAAATGTAAATTCTTTAAATTAAAATACATTCTGCATTGTATTTGCAAGCATTATCAGGATACATGTAACTAAGCAGATCTGTATAAACAGAGTATCATCTCAGTACTGGTTTGTCTAACATTCTTTATCATGAAGTAAAACACTCCAAAGTATCATTTCAAAAATATTTTACAAGCTGAAATGCAAGGTTCAAGTTGCATTAACAAAAACTGTAGCCACATCTGAAAAAAATAATTCATCATAAAAAACAGTAACACAGCTGCTGCAGCCACAATCTCTGTACTGTAACTAAGTTACGAACTTCAGTTTTTGTTTTCACACTGCAGGACTCGGAGTTGAAGCTGTCAAGGAAGATAGGGATTACTAGAGCAAAAATAAAACCCCTCCCATGACAAACAATGCAAAAGCAGCAGACTTGGTGTATTCCTGAATCAAACAAAAGCCACTTTTCACAAAGTGCCATTCAGACAAGAAAAGTCAAATTCTACCTCCAGAGTACTTCTATGTCACTTCATCATGACTAGGAAAACTTATAATACAGTAAAAAAGGAATACATATATTCTGTAAGCTAGAGATATTGCCTGATATCCCTATGTCAATCAAGTAAGGCAGATTTACCACTTTTTCAAAGTCATGAACTGCACAGGGCCCAAACACAGACTGTACATGCTGCTAAGGAGCAACTTGAGGTTAGAAGATGCTCACAGTAAGACAGAACATCTTGTATGATGTACATGTCTTAAAGGTAGCATTCAAATCTCAAGACAAACCTCAGCACCATTGTTAATTCAGTCCAAAATAAC
The DNA here is from genome assembly GCA_013399895.1 of Serilophus lunatus. Lineage (NCBI taxonomy): Eukaryota > Metazoa > Chordata > Aves > Passeriformes > Eurylaimidae > Serilophus > Serilophus lunatus. The sequence goes on along the minus strand of VXBA01005793.1, from coordinate 320,403 downwards.
TAAAACTATGAATAAATCAAAGTTGTTCCCTTGAACTTTTGCTATTTTTCTGGAAGTCCTTCATGCATTTTACTTTTGTACTCTTAGAGGATATTGTGAAGGGGGAAGTCTAAAATATGTACATTCAAATGAAATTCAACTTACCTGGACAAAGCAGGAACTGGAACTCCTCTTGCTCTAATAGAAGCTTTTCCACGAACAACTGGAACTTCTGCAGTTTCTGAACCACCATTTAAATATGTTAACTCTTGAAGCTGTGCCTGTCTGATTTCATCATTGTAGTCCTAAAACAGGGAGACAGGCAGAGTGAGGAAAAGCCCTAAAGTGTTCACCCACCACTCCCAGCAAACACTGCTCCTGCAATTTTTGTCTTACAAAGTTTAATATGCATAATAATATGGAAATATTATTCAGTCAAAAATTATTAAAAAATCTATATATTAATTGCCAGTTTGGCTCAGACATGTTTTGCTTTCCCTTTGGCATTTTAGTTGTTGAAGCTCCATAGAAATGATATGCAATGTTAAAGTGCTGCAGAGATAGAGGGAAAAAATCCAAGGTCCCATATTCTGAACTGAAATCCAGTTTGTAGTTCCAGCTGCATAACGATCATGTGTTAAAAGCAGGAAAAATCCAACTGCTTGGTATTACAAAGGAGTAAAAAATAAATACATTGTTGAGAGCAGCCCATGAAAGAGAAGGAATAGATTAAATATCCATACTTTTAAAATCAGGAGTTAAAAAGTCAACAAGGTCATCCATTCAATACACACATGCATTATTATATAATAAAAAGAGCCCAGATTAAATTCTATAAGATCCGAGGATAAAACAATTGAGGGCTTATGCCTTATTTCTGTCTGCAGAAAGCCTCTATTCTCTAGGTCTAGCAAAAAGAAAGCTGAAGTACTTATACATAGAATTAACACAGTTCTTCTCAAACACGCAGTTGTCAGGGACCTTGAGACAGCTTCCAAACATGCGCATCTCAGGAATAAAACAGATACAGCACTGAACTCTTGAACTATAGGTATTTTTCTGTCATTGCTCCTCCATTTCATGGAGCCAAAAAGAATAGGATCCATAAAGGTGAACCCAAGATAAACATTTCACTCAACATGCATACGTACAAACTAAGTATCACAACATTAATAGGTCTTCCCACAGGAATGAACTGATAATTCTGATACAACAGCTCTTCTGCAAATCCTCCCATTTCAAGCAGGAAGGTTTGTTCTAATACCATCTATTTTTCAATTCAATTACAAAACAAAGAATCTGCATCTCACTGCAAATCTGAGTTTATTACATTTATTCACTAGACAAGTACCAAAAGACTGTCAGGCAGTCTTATAGACAACACTGAAACACAGCCCTGCATCAAAAGGAGATTAAAACTTCCATGAATTCAAATACCTCAATTACCCTTGAAATACTTTACTTCTCCTAGACTTCTACAGACACAAGTAAGGAAGTTCTCCTCTGTATGCCATTGCTGAAGACAGTTACTAGTGTTAAAAGTTGCACCAGAAAAGCATTTTGTTCAAACTATCTCGAATAGATTTTGAAATTTAACTCCCAACTGCTCACTTGAGATCATCCCCTATTTAGCAGCAGAAACCAAAAGGCAAACATGAAGCAAAAGGTCTGGAAGACAACCAGCTGTTTCAAATAACATAACTGAAGCTTTGGAGAAACAGATGCCATTATTAAACAGCCAGGAGCAATACACAACCAATCCATCACAGGGACTAGACTAGAAACAGGAAACTGAACACTACCCTGGTCAACTAGTGCACAGAAACACATTCTCTACCTGTTGCTGGATCAGAACTGGCTATGAATGCAAAACTCTATGTAATCCATGGAACAAAACTTTGATCTTGGCACAAAATGCCAAAGAACTGTACTACCAACATATAGGTATCAAAGTTCAAAGTGTGTATCAGACATGCCTCTTATAATTTATTATAATCTACATGTAATATGTAATGCCTTTGACACTCGCCCACAGCATACTCCTGGAAAAGCTGGCAGCCCATGGCTTGGACAGGTATAATCTCTACTGGGTTAAGAGGGTGGTGGTGAAAGGTGCTGCATCCAGTTGGCACCTGGTGTCCCTGCAGGAATCAGTGTTGGGCCCAGTCTTGTTTAATATCTTTACTCATCTGGATGAGGGAATCAAGGCCACTGTTATCAAGTCTGCAGATGACAACAAGTTGGGGCCAGAGGATTATTGCTCTGCTGGAGGGTAGGAGGGCTCTGCAGAGGGATCTGGACAGTCTGGATAGATAGGCTGAACCCAAAGGCAAGAGGTTCAACAAGACCAAGTGCCAAGTCCTGCACTTTGGCCACAACAACCCCATGCAGCACTGCAGTCTGGGAACAGAGTAGCTGGAGAGCAGCCAGGCAGAAAGGGACTTGGGAGTAGTGATTGACAGGATACTGGAGTGTCCAAAGAAGGGCAACAAGGCTGGTGAAGGGACCAACACAAGTATTGTGAGGAGTAGCTGAGGGACCTAAGGCAAAGAAGCCTGGAGAAGAAGAGGCTTAGAAGACACCTTATCACTCTCTACAACTACCTGAAAGCTGTTTTGTAGCCAGGTGGGGGTTGGTCTCTTCTCCCAGGCAACCAGCAGTAGGGAAAAGAGAGCAGAGTCTTAAGCTGTACCAGGGTAGGTTTAAGTTAGACTTTAAGAGGAAGCTCTTTACAGAGAATGATTTGGCATCAGAACGGCCTGCCCAGGAAGGTGGTGGAGTCACCATCCCTGGAGGTATTTCAGAAGAGATCAGATGAAGCACTGCATGCCCTGGTCTAGTAGACAAGGTGGCGTTGGGTCAAAGGTTGGACTTCATCTCAATAGAATCTGAGTTTCTCCACAAAACATCCTCTTCAGAATTGGACTCCTGAAAAAATACTTAATTTTATAGTAATTTCATTTAATTCCTTAGCAAAGATGTGCTTGGGTTGCCACTGTACATGCTGGGTCCTTTTTCCTTTTCTCCCTGATGCTCTCATTTTCCTGCAGCACATTACCAGACAGCAGCAGCCTTAGGTCACAGACAAGGGCTCCACTGTGCAAAGCACACAACAGAAAATATGGTCCTTATCACACGCACCAGAGGCAGTAGGAGGATACAGAGTGAACGGGCAGTACAAGGAAACCATGATAAGCAGCAGTGTTAAACCATTAGACTCTGAAATGGATTCTTCAATTAGAAGTAGCAGATGGTCAATTTATGAATACTCACTGCTGGAAAACAGCACACTTCAAGGCAAATTAAGGAGACAATTTTTCCTCACCTAGAAGAGAAGATGGACATGGAAACCCTTCAGACTGCACTGCTCCTCTGTACAGTCTAGTCAGTGATGACACTTGAATTTCAGTCAAATGCTGCTGCTGAATTTCAATTGAATAGATGTACTCATTTTATGAATACATTGTCTATCCCGACTAACTACAGTCTTCTCCAAAACATGGAGGGTGTACTTACATGACCCAACTAAGCAGCATTCTATTAAATTTTATCTACAATATTTGCCCAGCCACATCAACACACTTGCAGCATCTAATATCTCTCACACTAACTTAGGACCTTATTTCAATTTATCCATCAAATTATTAGCAAAGCCACTTTTTATTTAGTGTTAGGACAGATCCCTACAAAACCCTTTAGACTTTCCCTTTAGAGCTTTGCAAAACCCTTATATAGATCTTTATCCTGGTAGTGAGCAATCAATAGTTATCAAGTTTCCAGTCTTTTTTTTTTTTGTACACCTTACAGTTATTTTCCGGCTTGCTTAAGGAAAAGCATGAGTTTCCAAAGGACACCAAGCTCTTTCCAATGCCATTAAATGCTATCTTGTCACCACATCTTACAAGCCAAATATGCAGAAGGTAAGCAGACTAAAGGAAAAACCTGTAAATTCCACTCACATTGTCATATAACTGCTACATTTTGTTCTCTCAAAGACATTTCTATACTTTGCCTTAAAGGCCAAGGAAAAACTCTGGTAGCCAGTAGAAAAGCATAATTAATGCTGTACTTGTCAAAAGACAAATTATGGTCACTTCTCAAAAACTAAGCAGTAGACCGAAATAATAAAAAACCAAAACAGAATCAAGGAATTTCCAGTGGTCAAAACTGGAGTAACCATAGACTCACAAAATGGTTTGGATTGGAACGGACCTTAAAGGTGATCTAGTTCCATCCCCCTTGCCATGGACAGGGACACCTTCCACTAGACTACAGAGTCATTCAACCTGGCCTTGAAGTCATGGTGTGCTATAGGAACCAGGAGAAGATGAGGTTGAAAGGACCTGGCTTTTTGTCCTGACAGAAGTAATTCTGAGATAACTGATATCAAGAACACCCACCAAACATGAAAGAGCACTGACTAGAGGGTCTGGCTAGAACAAGGGGATGGGCTGATTTAAAGGAGGACAAAAAAATATACTTCAAGTCAGAAGCCACAATATCTACCTGCAGAAGAAAGGTGAGAGTCAAAGCAACCTAAGAACAGATAAGAGAAACCCCTTGAATCCAGCCTCTGTTTTGGTTTGAGTTATGCCAATAGTTTAAAGGAAATTATTCGACTGCAGCTGCTCGAGGCTGAAATTCAGTGCAAAGGTGCCTGGCCAAGGATGCAAAGATTCAGCAAGAAAGGCATTTTTGCTATAGCCATCTACCACAAGAGTATTTTGTATCCTGCCCTCTAGCACCAAATGTGATTGCATGCTCAGGTGTGACCCACAAACTGAATAATCATATTCAGAAATTAGGTCCAGCATCTAAAACATAATAATGCATAATAATCTAAAAATGCATAGTTAGCTTAGATTGTAAGGAGAATGCTAGTTACGATTATAATCATAGTCTTAGTAGGACTATGAATGGATGGTTTCTGAAGAAAACCACAACAGACCTTAAAGAAAATGAAAATCAAGTTGCATTTTGCAGCAGTTAATCAAAGTGGCCTCAGAGAGGAAAAAGCTGCTCCTTATTGCTTACTTCAATGCTTGTTGCAAGGGGGGGCAGGCAAGAGAGATTAAGGCATTTAGAGCCTTTCTGATAAGATTACATTTAAAAAGCCAAAGGGAAATTAAGACAGTGTTGGCTTGATCCCATAGTTCAGAAAAGATTATATGGCATCAGTTCAGCTCAGTACAATAAAGAGGCAATGATCAAAAATCAAGACCAAAAAGTGTACAGCCAGTGAATGGAATTGCTCATTATCAGCCTGTAATTCTACTGGCTTAGCAGAGTAATGACCAGGTTTTGATAAGCTGGCTACATTTATGACAACATTAGGGAAATCAAGTTCAATGAAGAAAAATAAGGTCTCTGATGAAAGGTATGGGAGAATAAGACATACCTTTACTTCGAGCATGTGCAAAAGCACTTATCAAACTGATTATATTTTTACCTAAAAAGAAAGGAGCTGTTTTTTTCACCAGAATAGCTAAGAACTTAATTATCTCTTATCTCTTCACATCATTAAGTCATGAATTATGGAAATACAGTAACCTTTAACATTATGACAGTCCAGCATTCCTATAAATATTCTGTTCAGAATCCTTTATCTAATCAGTTCGAATGTCTAAACAGTAGTATGCTTATTTACCTTTTCTCATGTGTCATAAAAAATGCCATTTGGAACCTACAAACTTATGGTGTGGTGCTTGATTCTTTAGAACAAGAGAATATAATGCCCAGGCCATCTCTTCGGTTTTTAACTGTCTTAAGGGGCATCTACATCACTCATTTGTAATCAGGATACATTCCTAATGAACCTCATGATTATCAGTTATACTTTGGTTCGTGCCATAGGGTAGTACTGGGGCATATGAACTAACTTTAGACAAAAACAGGCCAGAAGAAACATTCAAGCAGCACACAACTCCCGTCATCAGGGAATTTAAGTTTCATAGAATATCTTAAGTTGGAAGGGACTCCCAAGGATCAAGTCTAACTCCCAGCCCTGTAGACAGAACAACCCCAAGAGTCCCACCATGTGCCTGAGAGCATTTTCCAAACCCTACTTGAACTTTGGCAGGCCTGGTGCTGTGACCACTTCCCTGTTCCACATTCTGGGTGGTTTCACCGAACTAGAATAGGTTTGGTACAGAACTACAATCCCCAAAATGCATACAAGAGCATTGTCAGGTCAGCAGCAGCAACTGCTTCCACCCAGACTACAGCTGGAAATTCCAGCCGCACTGCCTGTACGACAGATCTCCCCAACTGGCCCCCAGTCCACCTGCACTGACTCCACTCAAACATTTACATGCTGCTGTCACTCAAACACGTGCCTTAGCAAAGTCTCCTTAGCCAGGTCTCCCACACTTCCAAGACCAGACACAAAACAAGACTAACACTCGGAAAACATTTTCAGTAGTAAAAGTAAACAGGGGCCAAAGCACCTTGAGGATGCTTTGCTTCCTACGTTTATTCCTTTGATCATCAATAAAGACTGAAGAATGTTCATTGAAGAGTGAATAGTTAGGAACTTCACCTTGAGTGTCCCAGCTTCCTTAGAGACAATGTATTAGACAATGTATTGTTCCAAGAAATTGAGTATTGCAAAGCACTTTACATGAGAAGCAAACAAATTTTATCTTCTGTAGAATGACACTAGAAAAACATTGCCAGGACATATACCAAACCTGGAGTACAAACTTAAACTGGAAATTCCATCTCACTTTACATATCCATACATCCCAGGCTGAAGTATACACCAGAAGATAAGTAAAATTCACACATCACTAGCTTTGCGATAAAGCTACAAGACAAGATTCCACAGATTCTCAGCACCCAACTCTGAGCCAGGATTATGGATGAGGGAAATACTACAACCTCAAATTTTATTCTTAGTGAAACATAATACACATGAACTATCAGCATAGGGTTAAGAACACAGAAAAGCTACACTTGACAGATTATTACAATTTGTAGACTTAGATATTTTTGTCTACAGTGCACATGACCGGTTCAGCAAGAACAAGTTACTCTTTTACTAAAAGGCCATACAATGAGATGAGAGCATGTATGGATAGTTATAGACTCACCCAGTAACTGCCTATATCAGAATGAAAAGCATTTGCTAACATGACCATTTCTACCATAAATGAAGGAAATAATGATCAGGTCATGTTGCTTAATTGTGCACTGTCCATAGAATTATAAAATGGATTGGGTTGGAAAGGACCCTAAAGATCATCTAGTGCCAACCTCCTGTCACCTTCCACTTGATCAGCTTGCTGACTTTTAGAAGTAACATTCTCTCAGAACAATCTGAATTCTCAAAAAAATACTAACAGGAATGAGGAACTTCTTGATTTCTTCCAATGCATGTCCCATTCTGGCATATGCTTCTGCAGGTGGAGCAAATACTTCAATTAAAACATGCAGGTCATCATTTAAATGGAAATACTTGGCCTCTCCACTTTTTCTCAACTCTTCCTCCTAGAAGAAAAAAATTGGTTTTAAACGTTGTAATGCAAGTGTTAAAGTTAATCCAGTTGAATTTGCAGACACTGTTCACTCACGTTCAGATGTCTGGAACTAAACAAGTAACATGAAATAAGACCAAACAGCTTCTTCTCATATACAGAAACTGTGGCACAAGAGAGAATGTTCTCAGGAGTTGTCACAAGTAGCCAGTTTCATGTATAAGACACTGAAAAAAATCTAAGTCAACTTGCATCCTTTTTTTCCTCAAAAGTAGTCTTCAGAAACAGGTTTGATCTAATATTCCACAAGAGCATGATTCTTTTACTAGCATTATTTCCATATTGGTATTACTACACTGCTTTGACACTTTATGTTCTCACTGAAATTTCTATTCCATGAGTGCTTTCTTCACAGAACTGTGCTACTTGGATATAAAACTAACAGCATATGAGACAAGGGAAGAGCACATTATCAAAAAGAGTTCACTGGCTATTTCAGAAGAGAACTTATTTCTTTTATTCTGCTTCATCCAACCCACTTCAACGACTGAGAAGCAATGTAGTAGAGCAGAACACAGTTCTCAAATACATTCCCATGCAAAGTGTTCAGACTTAAAGGAAATCATTTGCTAGTCCCTGGTCAGCCGCCCCTGACAGGTCCAAGAGATGAAAATATCATTGGAAATTATTTCATTATCTTAGCAGATAACATTATATCAAATACTTAGCACTTGTGCTGTTTAAAAAACTAAAGCTCTCCTATGACTTACTGTATTTAGCAAGCATCAGGTGAGCACCTAACACTTTAGACTGCTAAAATTAATAGTTGCAGTGACAGCTGAAATCTCCTTTCCTGCACACTCCTTAATTATAGGTTGAGGTTTATGTGACAATCCACTTCTTGTTTCTCATCAGTAGCGTTTCTTGTCATAAGGATTTGTATTTAACTATGAAGATGTTTTTAAAAACCCCCAGCCTAGTTTGCTATTAGAGCACCCACAGCAGGAATATTAAGCATGATTATACTTTGACAACAAAACCATTATTTTGTCAATACAAATAAGATATTAAAAAAAGGAAGCAGCTTAATATATTTGAGCTGTGGTGTTTCTATTAAGTTTTAATAGGAACTGATTCTCACATATTTTTAAGCACAGTTACTCAAAACATGAGCTATCACTAGTTCAGTTCGCTGTATACTTAGCTTTTTAGCATATAGCTGCATTGAGCATTCCCTGTTCCTTTTTTCCTGAAAAAAATAATTGCACAGTTAGTTTGTGCACAAAACAGAGTGCTAAGAAACTTTCCTTCTGTGTTTATCAACTTGCCTGATAATAGTAACAAGCAATAGAAAAACTACAATGGTAATAAAAAATTAGAACTTTTAATGCATTTTTTTTAAAATCATACTCATAATCAAGCTTTGAAAGTAATTTTATTTTTGCAAAGTTGACATTGATTAATTTTTTTTTTTAGTCCTATAATATTACTTCGCAGCACTTCCATTACTTCCTCCATTACTTGTAAGGCCACGAATTGTATTACTATGATCTCTGTGGCTATCTTCTAACTTGGGATATTACATTATTCTATCAACACAGCTCTTAACAGCACACAAATGAGAGTGAGCTCACTCACTGGCCTGCATCTTCCAACCTTAGGCACTCAGTAAGCGTTTTGCCTTTTTTTTCCCCATGATGACCAACACAAAAGCCACCACCTGTTCCCATTTCAGTATTCCTCTCTGACATTTTTTAGCTCCCACAAAATTCTGTGTCTTCCATCACTAGAAAGTACACAGCTTGGTTTGCACAGCTTATTTTAATTCCACTGCCATGGGGATTTGAGAGCTAGTGAAAGGATGAAAAAGAAACAGATATGGAACAAGGGAGAAAAAAGACAACAAGATCACCACTTCCTTTTGAAAAATCTATCCTTTAAATCTCCATTTTCTGGGACAAAATTTACCATACCAAACACTGCAGTCTGATTTAACTTCAAATTTCAGTACAGACACATCCCTGCAGTACTGCACTCTGGGAGGCCTATGAGAAAGCTTGCCTATTTGTTTTGTATCTCTTATTAGGAAGTAGATGGACATTCTAAAAAGGCAATTAAAACTCAGAACTAGAGAAATACTGTTGCCCAAAATGAATGTTGTCAGACTGACTTATCTGTATCTAATATTCTGGTTTGTCTAATTTTCCCCAAGAGAACTTGCAAAAGGTAACAGTGATCTTTCCAATATTTTCTCAACATTCCACACAAGCCTTTGAAGTTCTCCTAAAATTCAAAAAAAAATTAACAATAAGTATTGACAAATTTAGCTTAGAGAAGTCTGAAGGTTACTGTCACTTTCCCTTAGGAAAGAGGTAATAACCTATTCATTTAAAGTTGGTAACATATCCATTATACTAATGTGTTTAGAAATCTGTTTTGAACATCTGACCCAGAGCCTTTAATAGCCGCTTAATTTGAAAAAAAGATCTAATCATTTTTAGCTAGCATCACAATCAAAGTCAAAAATTTGGATGGTTTCTTCATTACCAAGGAAACAAGAGAAGATCAAATGATAGAAACCTCTAAGACTTCTCTCCAGGATTTTGAAACTTAAGTTAGGATCTGAACTTCTCAATGTGAGCATCTGCATTGATTCAAAAGGAACTTTTTTATACTGAAGAGCCATTAATAAACTCAGGGGCTTTTCTGCTCTACTACACATTTTTATATAGAAACATGTAACACAGTAACACTGTCGGTTTGACATAGTTCACAAGGAGTAAGCAACTTTACAAAGAGTCATTTAAATCAGAATTTGAATACCTAGTTTGTCAACCTTAGAGCAAATGCAGCTGACATTCTTCTTTCTTGGTCGAACTGAAAGGACAGTAAAGCACTGCAAGTGGCTGCCCAGGGAGGTGGCGGAGCCACCATCCCTAGAAGCGTTCAGGAAATGACTGGACATGGCACTCAGTGCTATGGTTTATTGGTATGATGGTGGAATTCAGGCAATGGCTGGACTTGATCCTGGAGGTATTTTCCAACCTTTATGACTCTTTGGATTGTCATATTTCCTCAAAGTTAGTAGCAATGTAGTTTGATATCTACTTGTGAAACACTTCAAGTTGCATTATCTGTATCCCTCTTTTTTTCTAGCCTAGCACAGAAGAACGAATTTATATGAACAAGTTATATTTATCCCATTTATATTCAATAAAAATATTTTCAATAAGTAAGAGTTAGCTCAAGCCTTACAGAACAGAGAATTTTATGGGATCTGATTACATTTTTGATAAATGTAAAAACACATAACGCTCATTTTGCTGCTGGAGAATGTGCTAAAAATCATATATTGTAAGAAATTCAGTTGCCAGTCCTTTAAGTCCCTCTTCCATATCCATCATTATCAATCTTTATAGCACACAATGTTTAAGTTTCAAATTACATAACCACAAAAATTTCACTCAAGGCCCATAAAAAAACATGGTATGCTAGAAGCAAGAAACATTCAGTATTTTTATTTGGGTGTTTCAATTAAAAAAAGCAGCTTATTAGACACATAACATTTCACTGGTGTAGCCTTACCTGCTACAAATTTAGCCAGAGATTTATTTCAGTGAGCAGTGAAAGCAATTACTACCAAGACATATAAGCTGAAGGTTTCTCTTCTGCTGCCTACTTTGGCTCTTGCAATGGAAACATCCTCTACAACCAAATATTTCCCATAGAAACAGTTGCAAGTCATCAACTGCTTAGAGCACATGAATCATCCACAGAGCCAGGAATATTTCTGATTGTATTTTAGCTGCTTTCATCAGTCTTTTTATTTTTGTTTAAAAATGCTATTAAATGTCACTAAACTTAAATGTTAAGTGTTACTTTATGTGAAAAATATTTGCTAGAATCTATTTAAAAGTCAAGTTCCCTCCAAAGTGAGAGCATTGCCATTCTCACCTGTGCATTGCTCATTATCAGCTGCACAAGACCAATCTAGAACATGCCACTGGTAATACCCCACTTACATCCTTAAGGACCATATTTTGGGGGGCCTACCAACAACTCCTGGTAGCTTCAAAATGCTCAATGAGAACAGACTCCTTGGAAAACATGTCACATGTAACTGTAAAAAAGTAGAGGAGGTCCTAGTATTGGTATCTTTTTCTTTGTTCCCATTTGTTACAGGGTTTGTTCCCCTTCTCAAAAATTTAAGGTAATTAACAGAACTCCATTAACATACTCAGGCCTTACCTTTGTCTTGTCCCTCATAGAACCTTTTCCCAAAATGGACATTTTTGTCAGTGTTTCTTCCTGTAAACGCTTTAGAGAGTTACCACGTGGACCCAAAAGTTTTCCCACAAAGTTGAACTGTAATGAAACAAAAAAATTAAGCTCATTAGATTTTTGATCACAAATTAGCATGCAAAATGGAATATTTTGCTGAAACAATTTTTGATCCTAGGTACAAAAAGTAATTAGATCATAAATTAAAAAACATGAAGCACAGTTCATGGAATGTCAGTGGCTTCACCAGAGGTCAATAGAAAAACAGAAGTATCTGAACCCAAAGATAATCTAGTGTTTGCTACAGGCTGCCAGATCAATGGGAGTCTGTTGACAAAGCCTTTCTGCTCCAGGTACAGGAGATATGGCACCCACAGCTTCTTGTCCTGCTGGGGGGACTTCAACCACCTCAACATCAGCTGGAAAAGAAGCATGGTGAGCTGCAGGCAATCCAGGAACCTCCTGGAATGCACAGCAGGCAACTTCTTGACCCAGGTAATAGACAGCCCTACCAGAGGAGATGCAATACTGGATCCGAAGGTCAGCAACACAAGTGACCTTATTGGGGACATCAAGGTTGGAGACATTCTCGGATGCACAGTGGAGTTGGAAGATCTGAGGGATATGGATCAGGAGACACTATATTTTACTTGTACCCAAAACTAAAGAGCAAACCAAGCTTAAGCTTTTAGGCCTCAAATTTATGAAACAGTTCCTAAGTTCTTTGGTTGTCCCTCTATTACTGTGTCACTAAGAGCCAGGATGGGCTATTCTGATCTCCCTATTCATCTGGAATAATTTGAAGACTTGACAAAGGGCAGTAGCAGCCCCAAATCCTTTGTTGCTCCACTGGAAGTGCTGATGGAAACAAGGCCCAGCTGCATTCACTCTACAATGCAGAAAGTCTACAAGTCCTGCTCATTTCATCCAGCTCTGATCTAAAAATGAAGGTATTGAAATTCAACTCAATATGAAAATATAACTTCATTCCTCTTAGTAATTGCAACTTCAATTTCCAACGTAGACCTGAGGTAGAAACAAGATAAAAATTGAGAAAATGGTTTACAGATGATCACAGTCCACAGAATAGAATTTGAGGCCTTGCATGAACCAGTCTTCTGAAATTATCAGGCCACGAAAATTCTCCAGAAATCACTTTAATCTTCCTTCTTTTATTAGATATATTCCCTTGTATCATATAGGTTATGACACAGTCAAGGAAAACATTCATCAGAAAGACTGCCCAGGAAAAGAGTAGAAGTCTCCCTTGTTAAGAATATTGAAGACTTAAAGGCCACCGATGAGGTCCTGTGTAATCTAATTTACACAATATTTCAGAGGGTTGGCCCAGTCCCTTCCAGCTTCTGATTTTATTATTTCTGAAGGTATAACTACGTCAAGCAAACACAAATTGAAACAACTCATAAAGTTCAACCTTCCAGAAGCCACTAACTCCTTGCCTACAGTTATCTTAAAGGAAGTTCATAGTACTATGAAAGATTTCATGTAGTGGAACACCACCTCAGTTGTTCAAGCATTATTTAACATTACTTAGGTTTACTTTGAAGTAGCCTTGAAAATTATTAGGAAGAAAAATAAAAACTTAGATTTTATTCCAGCTGTATTAGTTATCCTAAAACCATACAGTTTAATGTTACGGAAATCTAAAACTTGACCTACCAAACTTTGAGATATCTTTGAGATATTAAAGTTGTCATCTTCTCAAAAAGCATGAAATCTCTAGTGCCATGGCCAGACATTACAGCAGCTATACAAGGAGCTGCACAAGATGACATGTTCTAGACACATTTAATGAACACGAAAATGTATCCTGAGATCCACAGAACTCTTCTTTACTATGCATAGAGGCTTCAAATATTAGATTTGGCAAGTCTGAAGCAGAAGAAAACTTGTGTTGCAGGTCTGAAATTCTGCTTATTTGAAGGCACAGTACCTTTAGATGCAGCTTAAAGAACCCAAACATTAAAGGTTAGCAAAATAAGGCTTGCAATGCAGTCACAAAGTATTTTCACTCTCATATAAAGCTAAAAAGTTTTGGAATATTTTGGTTGATTATTCCATAAATAGGATCCATTTATGTTATTGAACAAATCCTTTCAGAAGAAAACAGATTATTTACTTTGGATAGGTACTGCATTTTGTTCAAACTATTGGTTTATCTTCCTTTTACATCAAATTGGAAACATTTGATCAATGGCTTATTTTGAAATATTTCACAGATATAGAAACACTCAAAAAATACCAGTCACTGAGTTATATCATTATTTATACACTGATTTATCCCCAGAAATCAAGAACTCAAACCTGAATGTACAAAACTACCACAAAATAAGACACATTTTAATAACAAGATTAGCAAATCCAGCCTATCTATTGATGAAACAAAAGCAAGTAAACCTGGCAGTTCCAGGTTAGCTCACATACACAAGATCAGAAATGTAAAAGTTACATAGGTGCTTCCGATGCTCCACATTTAGGGTTTATTTGCCCCAAGAAGAAATTATGGTCTAGCATTGAACTCAAGTTTATAAAGTAATCTCAGAATTAAATGTACTGGATAGTAGCAAGAAGACAGGTCACATTCATTAGTTCTGGCTCGGAATTAGATATGACAGACTCTCCTCTTTACTCAACTTTCTCAAGTACAGCACAATCACCTCCAAACTGCTCTAAGTAGCTACAATTGTCCTCAAGTTCACTAGTTTCAGCTCGACACTGCATTACAGCAGATACACTGCTTTCCAGTGCAACCTGGAAAAGCTCTCAGTTCTGAAGGACAGATGAACTTTGAAGAGCCAACTATGAATGTTACCAAGCACTGAATCACAGGTGTTCAAATCAAGGACTGACTCTACATTATGACAGCTTCTAATATATTGGGTAAGTATCAGCATATTACAGATGTAGCATATAAAACAGGAGATAAAGTCCTCATTGCAAATATCCTCTGAAGCAAATAAAATCTCAAGCAAAATTACAGGAAAACTTTAAGCATCTTTGCAAAAGCAGTATCAAGGTGCAGATTAACAGATCTAGGGGGAGACAACTGGAAAAAATAGGAAAAATTACCACCTCAGCTACACTTGAAGCCAAATAATACCCCACTGTGGATAAATGGTACTCTCTATACCATTACATAATGACAAAATATCGCCAGATATACATTAGTTTGACCAAAAGGATGCAAGATTTAAGGAGTGTTCCTATTCCTAAAGTCTGTGTTCACCGAAAGCACATCCTCCTGTACCTACACCTCTGCAGATACACTATGCAGCAAAACAGCTCCTTAAATTCCTGAGATATCTTTCTCTTGACCATGGTGTCCATCAGCCCACAAGTATTGGTTAACTATACCAAAAACATGTGTTTATTTCCCTTTTACAGATTACCTTAAAGTATTGGGCAACTAAACCTTCAATTTAGAATACATTTTTGATAGAAAAGACCTTTCCCAACAGTAAGTGGAAAAAATTGATAATCAGGTTTTTGTTTCAAAACTGTCCTCTTCGATATATACAAACCCTCATTTTAAGAAGAATTTTTGCAGATATAGTACAATAGGGATTATGGACATCACTGATTAGAGTATTTCTTCAGAGTCACCAAATCAAAATATGACTTGAAAAAGCTATCCTTGTTTCCTTACAATATCTCTGCTTGAAACCATTCCCTGTAAACATTTCTGGAGAAACACTGTTACAAAGAACATAAGTTACATAGTCTCCCCACAACCACTTGATCTACTACACGAATTTCAGAAAAAAAGGAATTAATATCAATGCTACAGCATTTTAAAATGTATATATCACAGCAAATGGGATGTAATAGAAAAAGTAATCCTTGTTTATCCCCACCAAGGCAAGTCTGCTAAGAATGGTTCATCCAGCTTAAAATACTTAGTGAAAGTATAAATGCTTGACCAAATGCTTTCCTGCAAAGCTCTAAGCACGCCATTGTCATTAAAGCCATAGAAAGCTTTCTTGCCGTACTAGTTTTCTGCAATGGTTCCTCTGTGATAGGGTCACTAGGAAAAAAAAGTTAATTTAAGATTGGAAGCACTTTCCTTTACAATGATCCAAGACAAGGAAAACCCCAAGGTTTTTCCTATTTATCTCAAAAATTATTCTGTAGAATGGTAAATATTTCAAGGATCTAGGGTCATCACATCTAACTACTCTTCTTCACATAATATAGTAATAGGTCTTGAAACATTTATTCACAACAGGAAGCTTGGTGAATTACTACCAAGTTGCTCAAAAGCTATCCCTGGTATTACAATTGATGCTTGTCATTCCACATCACTTCAGGTTATGCAACCACATTTTCCTATTTCTACTAAGAAATCTTTAGAACTAATCTATTATGAAAAATGCCTTTATAACTAGTCATGTGATTAAAATATTAATCTCTCCGCGACTTTATGTAACAACTGCAGATATATTGTATATGACAATGACATTTTAAAACAGGTATTTTCACTTTACAAGTTGAGCTAAAAGGTTTAAATGGATACCAGTTTCACAACTCAGTAACTTCTGAGAAAATATATTTGAAGTATCACTTCTGGGAACAACACAGACTGTTTCCCCCTGACTTCTGAGACTTACCCAATATTTAACTGTAGATCTATGAGCAATTTTTAAAATGGTAACCTGTCAAAATGGAAATAATTGTTCCCATAGTTTTGATCTGTCTCACAGAAAACCATCATCATTCCATTTATCATCCAAGGAAGCTATTTTTTTTCCTTCGATTTCAGAACACCCAAGTTAAGCAAACTGTCAAAGCAAAAATCAGACTTCTGACACTAAACTACTCCACAATGTGTATTCATTAAATGTGTGGGAAGGGAATAACACCCTCCTGCCTTACTTGTACATACTAAATCTCTGAAATACCTTTCACACATTCTGGCATTTCACAGCAGTGTTAGTGAAGGTACTCCCTGAATCTGTCCTAAGACAACCACATCATGACATGACCTTCCTTCCTTGCATGGTCAGCTCACTTTACTGCCTTTAAGTCTGTGCAAGTTTGCAGATTTTCAAGCATGAAATGCAACAGAAATGCCAATATGAGGGTCATGTTTTCACATGTGACAGAATCAGTTGAGGTATCCAGCTGATCAAACAGCAAGGCATGCAAGTCACCCTGACCTCAATGTCCTAAACTGACAAGATCCTATTCCACTAACAGCAGTTTAGAAAACCAGCATCCACATGGCTCCCTGTCTATAGTTAACTTGATTTAGAACTGAATCCTACCTCAAAGTTGTCCCTTTCCCTATATGGTGGCACACATGCCATAACCTCTCCAACCCTTGGTTGCACTATATGTCCCAGTTACAACATGATTGCAGACAGCATTACCAAAAACAACTCAAGCCTCACCAAAATACCTCAGATTAATTTCCACATCACAGTAATTCAGATCCTCTTGGAGCTGGACCAAACTGAAAAAATCCTAAGACTGTAGGTATTTTTTGTAGTTTTGAAAAAATGTGACTGAACCTGCAATCTATAGAGGAGTTTTCACAACAGTTTGTCTATGCACCATAGCAAGATATTAATTCAAAGCCTTTAACATGCATGGGAGTCTAAAGAACAAAGAAATTTATTCAAATGCACAATCAGTCTCAAGAAGAAACTCAACATAACACCTGGGAACCATCTTAACCTGAATTTTGTCTGTGCTATGAAGTAATTTATCTTGGTTATTCCATTATTTTCTATCAAGGTCCAGATAAGAAAACTATATTTAGACCAACTAGCTCTACCATGAGAGATTTGGCCTGTTAACACTGACAAGGGTTGAGCAAGAGAAAAAGTTCCCAGCCACAGGATATAATTATATAATATATCAGAAGGAGCCAAGGCTCCAGGTAGGACACCAGTTAAGCACAGAGACACTCAACTATGTGCACTAAGCAAAACACCAGAAACTCCTGGATTTTTCAGGGTGAACAAAGATGTCCAAAAAAGTGCAATACACACTTCTGAATGTGAGGTCTCCAACAGAAGCCCAGCTGCTCTACACTTCAGTTGAATGGTTTCTGCTGCAGTTAACCTGTCACCTTCCAGAGCTGTCAGAGGTAATTGCATAGGACCCAGCTATGAGCTCATGAGAACGTATCTGACAGGACAGGTAATGTGAGCAAGCATTACCATGCCAGGCTGATCAGATCAGAGTCCTGGCTGCCTGACCTGTGTTGAGGCTATTATGATTTATTCAAGGAGTAAGAGTTAGAGAAAAGTTTTAAAGAGGCAAAGGGGCAATGAAATACAGGTCAGGTCTAGCAAGCTGTCTGGATGGGTGCAGGGCATTGATGGGCTGTTTTGGTTCACAGACTTCACAGCAAAAAAATTGATGGGATTAGTGCAAAATCAATATACCTAAACAGCCAAGGCATCTTGCCTTCCCAGAATCATTACTGGGAAATATAAACAAAGGAATAGTTTCTGCTAGCAAAATCACATTCGTAGTTAGCGTCATTTTCAGATATTTAACTCTGTAAAGGATTCAAAAGTTTTAGTCATTTGGGGGTTTTTTGATATATTTTAAAAATAGGACCATTTAGTTAAAGGAAGGACTATGTTTTAATTTCATTAACAGAAAACTTAGTTTTTCTCACCACTTCCTGAACACCCAAGTTAGTCAGATTAAACCCAAACTGGTCATCCTACATTGTTTCACAGATTCATCAATTATTGTAATGATTTGGTCAGCTTCAAAGTGCAGATTCTCAGGTAAGCAAAACCATAAAGATTACATCTCCCCCAAAAAATGGGGATATCTTTGTTCAGGATCTTGCATAGTAAGTACCATCACCAGTGCAGGCAATCATGCCATCTTCTTGAACTCTAAATTCAATATCAACATACAAGGTATCTTTTTCCACAGATTTCATCCATATTTAAGTCTTAATTTTCATTCTGAAGCATTTGTCAGCAATCAGTAGGGAAGAAAATTGCTCAAAAATGAAAAACAAATCTTTTAGCCCTTTTTTTAAAGAGCTCTTTCTTGGTACCTTCTATCAAGAGCACATTCACAACAAATACCAACACCTGAGTTAAAACGGTCTAAAACTGCACATGAACAAAGAACAGCAGCGCAGAGGCATAAAACATTTATGTGAAACACCATTTCATGTGTTTCCCACAACACGGTTTTATAACATTGTTTTATGACACCACAATACTTTCTGCTTAAGTTCTGCAGAGAGAATCCCAGAACAGTATAGTCTTCTCTCCCCAAACCTCCCATTCTGTCTTCAGTAGAGGTGCTCCAGCCCCTCCAGCATCTTCATGGCCTTTAAAATAGGCCATGAAATAGACTCATTCCAACAGGTCCACATTCTTATGTTGGGGACCTCAGAGCTGCATGCAGCACTCCAGGTGGGGGTTCCAGAGTGAAGACAGGGGAAGGATCACCTCCCTTGACCTGCTGCCCACACTCCTTTGGATGCAGCCTAGGACGTGTTGGGGTCTCTGGGCTGTCAATGTACATTGCCAGCTCACGATGAGCTTGTCGTCAACCAACACCCCAAGTCCTTGTCCTCAGGGCAGCTCCTGATCCATTCTCTGCCCAGCTTGTATACTTGGAATTGCCCTAACCAACATGGAGGACCCCAGAAGTTGAGGTAGATGGCATCAGTTGCTCTTCCCTTAATCACCGACACTGACCCTGTCATAGGAGGCCACTTTTGTCAGGTGTAACTTGCCCTTAGCAAAGTCATGTTGCCAGTTACCAGTCAGACAGCGTGGCCATATACAGAACACATGCCCTCTACATAGAGCTCAGTGGAACTAAAATGACTGGAGCAACTCCACATTTACCCTAGAAGACTTCATAAAACATCATTAACTTGTGAGCCTTCCTCTGAACACATCAAATATGAATAGGATTAGCATTTAGAGAAAAAATTAGGATGCAATGACTTTCTTTCTCTGTGTATAGGCACACTCACTGCAGACTACAGTATGCCAGGATAAAGTTCTTAGTTTTCCACGTATGAAGTGACATAGCTTCAACAACCACAGAACCAAATTGATTGAAAAAGACTTCTGAGGCCATGGAGTCCAACCTCTGACGTAACACCGCCTCACCAACTAGACGATGACACTCAGTGCCACATCCAGTCTCTTCTGAAGTGTCTCCAGGGACAGTGACTCCACCACATCTCTGGGCAGATCTTTCCAATGCCTAATCATTCTCTCTGTTAAGAGCTTCCTCTTAAAGTCTAACCTAAATCTACCCTGGCACAGCTTAAGACTGTGCTCTCTTGTCCCACTGCTAGTTGCCTGGGAGAAGAGACCAACTCCACTTGGCTACAACCTCCTTTCAGGGAGTTGTAAAGAGTGGTAAGATCTCCATCGTAACTTACTGCATCACAAATAAATTCACAAGTCTGCTTCAAACAAACAACTGATAGCAAACTGTAGCGACTGCTTATGGTTTTGGGTGGGTGCTTTTCAGAGAATATGAAGAGTATCAGTTCTGAATTGATATTCACCCCCTAGACTGCTCCTATACAGTGAGAAATTTTAGTTCCTTTTGACTATACAGAACCTTTAATGAGTACCCTTTAACATAAGTGTCATTTATAACAAAATGGAAATTTCCAATAAAAGTTCAGTCCTCTTATATTGGGGTAAAAATACCTAGGATTTTGTTCACTCTGGCAGGACAAATATTTGTGTGAGCAAAAATACTAGTATTCTGTTTTCTGGGAATCAAATCCTAGAGTAGGAACTCACATGGCATGTCTGTTCTGCACAGAAGTTGCACTGTGCCCCCAGATCTTGGTGGTCTAAACTAACATACAGGGTTACAAGGCTCTGCCTGGATATAAATTCAGGTTTCTTTCCATAGCACATACCAGTCTTTATTCAAACTCGGGCAGTCAAAAACTATGTGCTAGAACTACTGATCACACAGCAGAGCATATCTACCCATTCAAAATATGGCAAAGGATTTCCTACTAGCTACACTAAATGAGTTCAGTGTTCAGTCCTGAAAAGAACATTGATGACACTAAAAAAGCAGAATCATCTTTCAGAAGGAAGAGTTTCGTTTTTTAATAGCTATTTTCGCTTTCTTCCCCTTGAGCTCATCTACCTACATCACACCATTTACAAGAAAAATATCCTGTTACAAGCACCGGCCATGTAGTGAGCTGTCCCTATCTTTTACCTTCTCATTTTTATGCTTCTGTATGCTTGCATATAGCTCTACCTCCTCAAAAAGATGACTTAAGTCAGAGTTCCAAAGAGGTGCCCACATGATATGCAGTCTTGCACTCACTATACCAATATTTCATGAAACTCGCAACAGCAACAAAGCAATCTCTGCATAGACCTGTGGGAAAAACTCTGACACTATGGAGGGAAAAAAAAGCAATTAGAAAAGGTCTGTCTTAATATATGGAAGAAGGAATATATCCCCCACTAGCAGAAAGTCTTGAAATTTCTAATAGGAAGAAAAAGCCATTTCAGACAAATGAAAAAATGCTAATCTGATTGTCATAACATTAACCTTAGAATTTTAAACAGGACCAAAATAATAAAGTTCCACAACCTCCTTGCATGTTGAATAAATGCTTCCAGGCAGCAATATTTTAGTGGAGGATAATACTTGGCAGTAGTGTTAAGAATTCATGGTGGTCAAAGATATTAACAAAACAGTCCCTACTCCTCCAGAATAGACTGCATAATTTAGTAGTGTAGCTATAACTCATTCAAGACTAACAATGGGTGAAACTTAAGAGGATGAGAAAAAAATTTACACAATTACTTCCTTAATGGTGCATTTTAAACTGCACTTCTAGCTACAATAAGAAAGTTTCAAAGCCTGGCATCACAGTCAACTTCAACAATCTTTTTCCTTTTGATATTCTGAAGAGAAAGATCCTGCTATCCCAAAAATACATTTATTCATTCTCAACATATTATTTTGTGACCAACAGCACTTTCCTGCACATTTTTTCCCCATCGAGAACCATTTCTACCTTAGAACTCCTATGTAAAACACAGCAAAACAGCAACAGTAGTGATAATAGTTTTAAATTAAATAGTTATAAAACCTACTTAAGATACTAGCGAAATATGTTTCATAAGCATTTAAATTAATCAAGTATAAAAAATGTGCTTACCTTAGGGAATTGCTTTACTGGAATCAGAACTTTCTGTCCCAACTTCATATTCTTATTGATGACTACATCAATGTACTTTTCTTCTTCCTTTCCTTCTCCTTTCTGGAATTTTTCAATTTCTGTTAAAGAAAAAAGTTATTTTATCAGTTTAATACAACAATCTAGAAGTAGACAATCTTCAAAAGCATTATAAATAAATTTCAAAACTAATATTGTATGGCCTATTGTATAATTAATATATATTATTGGCTATACAAGGTCAATAGGGTAAAGCATGTTCTACTTTTTCAAATTTTTTATATTCATGTTTATATCACCACCTTGAACTAGCACTGTAAACACTGTATAAGCCTTTAACTTAGAACATTGCATGCATTTCATTTCATGGCATTCAAGCTCTAAAAACTTTCTTAGATACCTTTGTGCATGTTTAAATTCAGAAATATGCAACAATTTAATATTCAATTTTATTCCTCTTCTAAATACCAAGTACACAGTTTTAATGGTGGCTGCCTATAGTGCACTTAGGAGCAAATGCCAATCTTCTGGAATTTCAGGAATGTAGCTGAGGCACATAGATCATATTCAAAAATCTGAGATTAGTGTTACACCAACAGTGTAATTAGGAATGGGATTTAGCAGTTCAAAGCAGGTTTCATGACTATTCATTCCAAGGATATATAAAAAAACTGACTCGTGATTAGAATTCTCTCCAAATATTGACTCTCCATGTGCTACTGAGAAACTGCAGATTTAATTTCATTAGTGAGGAGTCACAAGGAGCACACAAGGAGACTGCTTGAGTTATTTACTTGATTGGGTCCTGCATGCTGGGGGTTGCCATGTTAAACATGTTATCACATCCCAAAAGACAATCTATCTCAGAAGTGCCAAAAAAGTTCTTCTATTGGAATCTGTTGTCCACATTCATCTTCATGTATCTCATTAATTTTTCCCAACCAGAAACATATTTCTACTCTACTTGACCACCAGAAATTAAGGACATTTATCAAGACCTTGAACTTCTACCAGGAGCTTGACCTTATGCCAATGGAAAACTATAATAAAGCTGATCAAACATATGAGACAAAGCATCCTTTAGTACACTCAAAGACAATCTAGTTTGAAATTACATCCAATGAAAAACAGAATAAACTAACACATTTCTTACTATGGAAAGACATCCATGCATCATTAGATTTGTTTCATGAGTAGCAGTCCATTCTCATTTACTACAGAAATGAAGAAGATGCCAACATCTTTCCCAATGACAAATTCCAGTCCTTCATGTGAGTTTTCACCTCACTAGCACACAACAGGAGATAAATACAATTTATCCAAGTTAGTGCCCAGTGATTGAAGAACTAAGGATGCCAAACAAGGCTTCTTAAAGGAAAAGCCTTCCCCAGCTATACTTTTGAATCTTGTCAAGTCCTTACAAAGATTTTGTTCCATATGGATTCTAGCAATGTAAATATCCTGGAGGAGCCCCATCCAAGCAGCCTTGCTCCATGTGTGGAAAAAACCTCCACACTTATCCCACAGGCTAACGACAAATGAAAAATAGTTCAACAGTCAAATCCAGGCAAAAATGGGATTCACATGTTCTTTGGAGATATCACTTTATAGACTAGAGAATTATGAGCAATTAAACAGTTGCAAAGCTAAATCTGCTTAATTTTGAACTCATTTCTAGGTGAAATAAAGACTAAAACGTTACAGACTGTTATGTTCCCACTCAAAGCAGGTGACTTATCTTTTACAAGTGAGTTTCTAAGTATCACATACAGATACAAAAGCATAGTGCTATCTATCACAGCATTTAAATACAAATAAACTAAGGCTAGCATCCTTCTTTCCTGATATAACAAGGGAAGTAGCCATAAAGCTCTTTGATTTCTCTTGAAAAACAAGATTAGATACTTGAGAGGTTTGTTTTACAAGTAAAAACAATAATTTCTAAGGCTGCTGTTGGTATATACTCTCAGTATAAACATTCACAGCTCAAAACTGACTGAAATATGCTGGTCCTTTAGCAATGTTTTATATCAAGAAAATCAAAATATTAAATTTATAGAAAAATACACCCACTTGTTATGATGGAAGCAAATGGAGTCATAACAAAATTTGATGACTTCATTTACTATTGTTCAGATGGGAATATCAAAAAGGCACAGTTCAACTCCATTCAATATTATAAATTAATGCACTGTGCTCTACTTTGTGACAGATCAGTGCACCAAAACCTCCTGGAAGTTCAATTGATACTAAGCTCACACAAGACCTTTACAAGGACTTTATCCTGAAGAATCTAAACTTACAACATAAGTGCCTTAACATCAAAGCCCACCATATTTTGTGAAGTAGTGAAGTTAAAATTTGTTTTTTTCTTGTTGAGTCATATGTGTTGAATAGCATGGCACACTCTGCAATTCCCCTGCCCACCTGACAATGAAAACCACATGTTTGAATCAGTGGTTAAAGGACCTTCTTAGAAACTGCCAAGGAACATTACAGCTGGAAGTGAGTCATTTCAGGAACATTCAGTCATCTCAGATGGACTCAAGCTTAAAAATGTACTTCAAGACTTAAGTAGAGTCCTATCACAGTAACATCCTTTAGCTGAGCCAGCTGCATAAATTCCACAAGGGATCAAGAAACTTCTATTTGTATTTCGTAAATATTTTAGCCTACATAAGTTAATCGAATTGCGTATTTGAAGGACTTGATTGCACATTGTGATTAATGCTCAATACACTCAATTCATTTTTAGTTAATAAAAAACTAAAAAGATCATAAGAGACCATTCCATTCCTGCTCTGGTAAACACTGAATCTGAAGTAGCTGAAGTAAATATTAAAAGAAATCCATTGATGACTCCAAAATTCAGTTTTCCTACCCCAAATATCTACATATTTCTTACTGACCATTTAAAAAAAAAAACTTTATTCTTTCACTTGCAATGTTTAAACAACTTTCCATTTGGTTGCAGCAGCTACTGAGCTGCAAATCTACTCTCAGCAAAATGGATGACAAATTTCCATTTCCCTGCTGTTTTTAAAGTCAAATGTCTTCTAACAAAAAGTCACAGCCCATCGCCACACCAGTACAAAATAACGTGCAAAGTTAATCAAGCTGACTTAAGGCTTTATGCTTGTTCACTCCTCTTGTAAGACTAATTTTGAATGCATAAAACCAAGGCCACTGACCACATTTTCTCAGGTTTTTCATTTCTTTGCATTTTAAGATGAATACGAAATACAGTTAACCATTAGATTTTTATCCCTATCTGGAGAGCTCTAGCAGTGTCATTTACATACTTCAAGTTGCAGTTAATTAGGGAAAAATCATGCCAGATCACACAGGAAATCCAATCCGATTTTCAAGGTCAAGTGGATAGGAAGATTTTTTCTTAATCCTTAGATTACATTCTGTAGTGCTTAGCTATATGAAGCAATGACATTTACTAGATCACAAACAGTAAATAAACATGTGATTACAGCTGCCCATAATGCTAGAGATTAAAACTCCATGTTCAGACCAAGGATGCAGCTAATGCAACAGGAATTTAACATGATGCAGTAATAACTGCAAGGATTTTTTTTCTTTAATCATAGCAGAGAGATCTAAGCAATGATTAGTCTTCAGTTAATTCACCAAATAACATTGCTAGATACATCAGATAATGACAAAGTAGAATTGTTTCACATTAATCTTGAGTTAGAATTAATCCTCCTGAGGCAGAACTACAAGCCAGGATTCCAGCTCCACCTGCTAAGTCAACATAAATACTTGTATTTAAGGCAGAGCAAAGTGATGCTCTATTTATTTGCAGTAAATCAATATAATAAATATAAGATCAAATGTTAAACAGAAATGTTTATTGCATGTCCTTAAAACAGTATTTCCTTCACATAAAATCAGGAGAAACAAACCAGGCAAATTTGCCTGTAAATCCTTAACAAACTTTCTAGTTATACATCTCTCACACTGGACTCTTATTCCCTGTCACACCAGGAGATGATTAAAAGTTTTCTGAAACAGTACCTTTCCAAAAAATATTTCTTGTCTTTTGAGCTAAAAACAGTACTGTACAGTATGAACTTGAACTAGAATCATCATATTAAGGCTTGATCAGCATAAAGCTGAACAACCCTCCCAATTTTTGCACTAAACAGAAGGGGCAAGCTTAGCCTTCTGCTTTTGAGCATCTTAAAACATGCCTAGCATAGATAGCCTAGTTTGCTTCAAAGCAGTTTCTCTGTGCAGATATTCACACAACATGCAAAAATCCACAATTTCAACTCTATGTAGCATCTCAAACCCCCAGAAAACCACAAAATTAAGAGCAAAAACTAAACACTTTCTGATGCAAGTAAATACTTAGACAAATACCCTTTTTCCACCCCCAAGATATTTCCAAAGTAAATACTGATTAGTCTATCTGCATAAAAAAGGCAAATCAGAGAACTGAAATTACACAAACAAAAATAACCTCAAAAATTGTAAAATAAGAAAGCTGGATGTATGTGGAGTAGTAACATTTAAACGCATTCCAAATGGGTCTGAAAGACAAAAGATACAATAAAACTTGCCATTTTTAATTCTGCCACTTGGCTACTACACTCACCTCCATTCTTTTATGAACCTCAGAAAACTTCACCAACCCACAACCAACACTTAAGGAAATTTTTTAAATCAAATCATAAATTTGCCTCCATAACAACTCCTAATTCTGAGATGACATAGAAATATATTTAGAGCATGGGCTGTGCATAAAAACCACAGGAATTCTTTCCAACTAATGTGCATTATTACAGTAGTCGAATTCAGAATAACTGTCTTTCATATGCCACCTTAATTATGTAAAAGCAACTGACAATGAATCTAATTTGAATTTACAATAAAATAAGCAGTTCATGCTAGAATGATGTCTACAGCATTCAGAATCCCCAAATTAATAATAACATCCCTGTTAAAGGAGTCAAACCAATCTCTATTTAAATTGCATTCACAGGCATTTTAAGTTCTATTTTACAGTCTAATACTACTGTCTGCACTGATCTGAAAATATATTTCAGTCACCAATATGACAAATATTTTGAATGGGTCTTTTTATTTAAGCAGTTCAAAACTAATTGAACACCTATTACCTTCACATCAAAAATGACTCCACTAAAATCTGTTTAGACTGATTCATATTAAGAATAAGGTAGAAAGTACCACAGGAGAGACTGTCAAAGACACATATGAGGTATTAATAGATGTTTAATCAGTCTTGCTCAGGAAGAAAACAAGATGTAGACATGGCTTCAGTCCCATATACCCACCCTACTCCACTGCAAATTACTTCTCATTCTGAAAATAACTTATAACAAAATGC
This sequence comes from Serilophus lunatus, assembly GCA_013399895.1. Classification (NCBI taxonomy): domain Eukaryota; kingdom Metazoa; phylum Chordata; class Aves; order Passeriformes; family Eurylaimidae; genus Serilophus; species Serilophus lunatus. Next base: position 293,114 of record VXBA01005793.1, on the reverse strand, counting down.
TAAAATCATCTGTTATTTATCTACTGCTTACAGCTTTCTTTAAACACGAATGTTTTTAAATCAGCGAGGTCGGGAATCCACTAACTACAAAAAAAATCAACTCATTTGTTCTGTAACTTATAAAAAGTTAAACATGTGTAAATATAGTACCCAATGTCCTATACTCAAGTCCTTCAAACTTGACTGCCATGTTCCTCCCTGTCTCAGGAACACCAAAATACTCCTAAACACCTCAAGAACATTGGCTCTTCGCCTGTTTGGAGCGGCACACTAGACCTTCTGAGGTTTCTTAGAGTCTTTGGCACCTTACAATCCTTCCCCTAAGTAGGAAAGGGCTGAAAAAGCACCCTGTCTTGATTTTCCCACTTTTAATGCACAAGAGCCTGTAGATATTGCAATACCCCTTCTGCAAATACTGTTTTATGCTTTCATAAGACAGTACAAAAATGGAAGGTGTAGTGAGGTTGGGGTCAATGTTTTTCCCAGGTAGAAAGTGATAGGACAAGAAGAAATGGTCTTAAGTTACACAAGACAAGGTTTAGATTGGATATCAGGAAAAGATTCTTGACTGAAAGGTGACCAGGAACTGGAAGAGGTTGCCCAGGGAAATGATGGAATCACTATTTCTGGAAGTGTTCAAAAGGCATATGAATGTGGCATTTGGGGATATGGTTAATAGTGAACATAGTGGTGCTGGGTTAACAGCTAGACTTGACTTCTGAGGTCGTTTCCAATCAATGATTAGAAGTGATTCCATATAGTAGCACACAAAACCCCCAAAGGCAAAGCTGTGGAAGCCCTTTGAACTACATAGATGGTATGGTAGGAACAAAATGGAGTCAGTGTTAAGTCATCTTTCTGTTTAGAAGATATTTGTTACCAAGTTTTACATATGAGCCTAGATTAGTTTCCTCAAAAAGCAGCATGTGCAAACACTACAATTGGCAGTAAAGATATGGAGCTGCTTTGGATGCAGATTTCAGGTGTCAAGCCATGACTGATTTCAGAAGGGATCTGATTAACAGAGCATCTTATACTACTTGAGGCACAGGGCTTAGGGAGAACAGAATTAATATTTTGTAACAAGAGCCCCTACAAGCAGCTGTTCCATCTTTTTCTTTTGTATGTATGAACACAGCCAAGTAGCCCTTACATGAGATTTAACTTGTCATTTTGGCAAGTCATCAAGAAGGGTCTATAATCTTTCTTCCTCGTTATGTACATAACACTGCTCAAACTTTGTGACTCCTTTGACAGCTTGCACAAGAAATCTTGCACAGATCTCATTTGAAAAGTGGATACAACCTGCAACTCTTAATATGCAAATATTACATTTTAAGCTATTGCCACAATGAAACAGCACCCATAGCACGTCTAGTTATTGAATATTAAAACAGACTTCAGCACTATTAAAGACCACACTTACACCTTAGGACACTGGTAACGAGTTTAGTTTAAAAATCTGATGACAGATTCAAACAAACCACATTTAATACTGGAAGATAGCTATGCTGCCCAAACACATCCTCAACAGGGATTTTCTATCACTATGTATTTCATATAATAGTTGCACAAATAAGTGTGCAGATGTTTACCCAGCGTTGTGCAAGATTTATGTAGCCATCAGCAAGACATACTAGTGTTATTTTCTACTTCCCTAAAAATAATTTTGAGCAACTAGAGCCTTGCCAGCATACATTCCAGCTGACAGAAGGCCAGGGTACAGCCTCACACTCTGTCAATCTTAGTTCAGTAGTGTCACATCCCACTGACAAATCACAATAAAACAATTCACACCTTCTGCAAATGACAGACTACTTGAAATCATCACTACACCAGAAACTTCAGGAAAGACCCATAAATGCTAAGGGACCTGGGTGATGTCACCAACAGGTCACTTTTTATAAAGTCATGGTCATCAGAGAACATTGTTGATGATTGATGCAAAGCAAATACCAATCCTGTTTTCAAGAGCAGGGAGAAGTGTCTGAGGCACAACAGGATGCTAGAACTCACCTCAGATCCCTCGGAAGGCGATGGGCAGATTGATGAAACAGCCCTGGAAAACCATTCCCAAGCGTACAAGGACAAGGTGAATGTGAGTAGTTTGCACATATTTATGACAGGGAAGTCACCTCTGACCAAACAGAGCAACCAACATGAGCATTCCACATATGGAAAAAAAGCAGCTGATTTGTCCATCTTATCTGTAGCAGGGCTTTGGATAGTGTCTCCCACATTATCCTCATGTGACATCATAAGGTACAGGCCAGAGACATGGACTATGAGGTGGACTAATTTGCCTGGCTCAAAGGGTTGTGTTAGAGGCATCACAGCCAGCCTAGCTGAGGAACAGACACTAGAGGGTCAACACTAAATTCTTCATCAGTGGCCTGGCTGATGGACAGAATCCAGTTTCATCAATTTACAGATAAAAATGTGGGACTGACTAAAACAGAGCACTGAATTTCAAACAAGCTGAACACCAGCAAGGAATAAGCACTTGCCAAGGCCACCAGCACCTGGGCTGCACCAGAACAGCACTGCCAGCACTTTGGAAGTGGTGATCTCCCCTCTCTATGCAGCACTCATGAAAGTTTAAGCAAGCTGCTCATTTGGTTTCTACTGTAGCCCAGAAAGCCATGATTTGTTACCTGAAAGCATGCTAGAAATTGTTATTTGTGCATCATAGAATTATATAAGCTCAAACAGTCCAGAGAAACAGATATGGGCACATCCAAGGTACATCAGACCATGGCTTTCCCCATCCATAGTGCCACCATTATGTGCGTTTTCAGCCATTCAGAATAGAATATTCTTCCAAAGTTACACACCTCTTCCCACTGCTTCCCAGAACATCACATCGTCTATAATACGTTTTCTATCCAATAAGCACTTGTCATTGTTCATATGTCACACAGAGTTAGGGAAAGGAACAGAGATAAGGCTATCACAAGTACCTATAATGTTTCCAAATTCTTATACTGAATTCAGTGAAGCTCAGAGGAAGGAGATACTGTCAGGCTATAGAAAACTCATACCAACTAATCTAAAATAACCATTACCAACAAGCATAACCTCAACCTTACTGCAGAATTGATAAAAACATCTGTTTATTCTGTGACATTGCACTGGTCAAGTCCACACAACCACTTTAGAGCCTGTGAAAGAATAACCATTGAAAAAGGTTACCCAGCACATACAGGTGTGTTTATCTGTTGATTCAAACTACTGTTCATAATTTTCTAAGGTTACTGATTCTAATACAAGTTTTCTGGTCCTCTGATGTAAATCACTCAGATTCCTCAGACAGTGTCTGCAACTTTATTTACTAAAGCACAAACAATTGATGTGCCAACTTGTATAGAAAGCTGTATAGAAGGAACTCAATCACAGATGGATGTCATGGGACATAACATGGACAGGTTGCAAAAACCCTTAAGAATTTGAAAAATGCTTTCACAGAGTACTCATGAAAAAGATAACAACCCAAATATCCTAAAGCATTTGTGTGTTCTGATCTACAGATGAATGAAACAAACCTATGGATGTTATCTGCCACATGCAAAAGAAAGGGGACTAATCCCAACACACCACCCTGGATTGTGTTAACACACCTGTAATCCTCTAATGTCAAAGCCAGGTTGGAAGGGGCTTTGAGTAAGCTGCTCAAGTGATTGGAGTCCCTGAGCATGGCAGTGGAGTTTGAACTAGATGACCTCTAAGGTTCCTTCCAACCAAACCATTTTAGGACTCCTTCAGAAGGCCACCACTCCCACAGCCAGCAGATAAAAGAGGCAAAAAAGTATTTGACAGTTATTGCAGGCAGTGCTTTCATTATTTGTCACCCATTACGGTCCTTGGCAGCAGGAACATAGCTTGGCAGGAAAAACATACGAAGGCAGCTTGTACATCTACTGTCCTATAAGGAAGTGCAGCTGGAAGAAAGTCATGCGTAAATTTTGTGCATGAGCATCAAGATAAATTGGATATTAAAAATTCTCAGTATCCAAGTTAATTTTTAACTAGCAGAGGAATAACATTTTTCACAGCCCTTTCTACATCTGTAACAGCAGGTGAATCCAAATATATTTTCTGTGTATAAAGATACATATTACATAGAATGAAAAATGATACCACATGTAATTTTTTTAATCACTCCATGGAATTTTAGAACAAGATCACAATCCCCTAGATTTGTGACAAATCTTGAAAGTCCAGCTTGTCGGCTCATTCCAGCTGCAACTCCTAAGAGGAGGAACAAGCATCTTTCAGCAGAGTAGTTTCTCTAGGAAAGCAGCCACATCTCCAGCTGCAATAAGCCTGGTCTCCGTAGGACCATGTGCTTGTCCATGTAGCAGCTTCACTGAGGAAAGTAACTTTCCAATTTCTATGGCATCTGTTTAAGAAATTTATTTCTTCAACTAATATTTCTAGCAGTTACCTAATAGAATATTACTCAACTTTTAAGAAAAAAAAATAACCAGACCACATTTTATACCTACAGAAGTATTTGAACTAACTGCCAACTTATGCCAGTAAGCTTTGGCTGAAACACCCTTTATAAAGTTAAATTATACTATAGTTTTAGTAGCATATATAGTATGGTTTCGCTTGCATAAGAAACAGCTCTTTCTTTAGACAGATTTTAAATATCTTCATGTTCACCTTAAATAAAACTAAGCAGTTCCTTCTGAGCAAGTTACATTTCCATTTAGTAGAGTAGTTTATAGAAAAGCATCTTTCTTTGATAACAATTTTTAAATTCCAAAAGACATAGTTATGTTATTGCTATGAGAAGCAGGATACTTATATTACCTGTGGAACTGCTCAGAAGCCAAGATACTGAAAATTTGTCTTATTAATTTGCTTTGAAGACAGTTAAAAATCAAGCATTTATATCGAAGTGGAAAATGTGATGCCTGTGTTTTACTGCAGTCACATTATGTCACAGTTGTGATGAATTAACTTTAGACATATTACTGTTTTAATCCAACTAATTGCAAAATCCCAGCTTTCACCATACACAACTTTTTTCCCAGTGATAATCAAGTGTGTTACAAACTTCCTCAGGGGAATAATTCCTATATTAAATAGTTAAAAGAGCAGATTTCAGTACATTTCTACAGATTACACACAGAAAATCAACTACTACAAAATATTACATGCAGAAGGCATCTGACACCTTTAAACGCAGTGGAACAATTCACAGCTAGGGAAGTTCACCTACATTCAAGGTGAGACAGCAAACTCAAAATTAGTCATATTTATGGCAGCAGCACTGGGAAACTGCAGAAGCTGCTACTAACCAGACATCTGCCCTGTCTGTCCCCCATCTGCCTTCATAACCCCATATATTCACATTTCTGCTCCTTCATCACTTCTGCCTGCCAAGAAACAATAAGAAAAGTGTCAATGCAAGTACCTGAGGTGCCGTTACTTCTTGGTTCAGTAATGCTCAAATCACTCCTATATGGGAAAGAAAACTCTGAGCTCTATTTTCCAAAAGTGTAGAATGAAGTTACTTTCTAGATATGGCAGAGGACAAAGGGGATACATTTTAATAAATACAGCTGCTTAAGAAATTCAGAGTCTTGGCACCCAGAGGATGAAGGACAGCTGAGACAGCACTAACCACTTAATGGGGTAGACTGTTCTATGACTTCTTGCTGGTAGAGAGAAACAAAGTAAAAAAAAATGCATTTGAGAAGAAACCCAAACAGTCATAATGGATACTTGTGGACCCACAATGGAAGTCTTCCTAAAGAAGGGGTCACGTGTTAACTAAGCTTTGTATCTCGCTTCCCCTCCACAACTCATTGCTTTCAGAGCAAGTGCTGGAGTAACATATCCAGTTACATACAGAATCACCACCTAAAAATCTGGAATTTGCTGGTTTGCATACACCCAAAAATAGAGGTGTCTAATTGAATTGAAAAGTTTCTGACTGTCCACTAATAAACCTGAAAAGAACATTTAACCACAGGAAAGATAAGCTATTCCTCATGCCATCAGGAGAAACACAAACAAATATCTCTACCAAATCTGACATGTGGGTATAAAGACTCAATCATGAGCGTGTCACAGAGCCAGAAAATGTCAGAATTGCTAGAATGAATATTTATTGATTATAAACAGAACTACATTCCCAGGATTGCTCTTTTTACAGGATCCCTTTCTAAAGCAACAGACAACCCTATTTCAATTTGGTCTTTCTGTCTTACAAGTATGAACATAACACTAAATTACCAGAAAGAGCTGGGAATGAGGAAAACCTTTTTTCACTAAATTCATACAGCTTTTACTTTACCCCTGCATAGTAATTATCTATTGGCAGTACCTCTTGACAAGAGGCATGAGATTAACTATGTAGTTGGCCAGAAGCATCTATTCTCTCTAATCTATATTTCTGAGGAGGCCATCTGCTCTTATTTCTTCATTTTGTGGTTTAGCTTGAAATTGCATTTACTATCCTGCTAGGATTTCAATTTGGTGCATGTAAAAATTTCCCTCATATCAGGATGGCTGTCTTGAGGATGAAATACTGTAAGGTGAAAAGGGAAAAGGGGTAATTATCAAAAGCTGATTGACTATAATTGATACAGCTCAAAGAGCTAATTAGTCACCAATAAAATGAAAGAAAAATAATGCTAACCTTTTTATTACGGCACAGCTTGACATCCATTACTGACTATGCAAAGCCACGTTTAAGGTACTAAACCTGAATAAAGGGACTATGTTGGCTTTCTGAATTCCCTGCACTCAGTCCTTTTCAGGTGATGCTGCAGGAAAGCTTCAGCCCTCAGCTTTGATAACCTTTCAGACGAGGAGGCAAAAATACCTCTTACAACTGCTGACAAGACATACCTACATGATTCACATCATTTGCATAGGCTTAGAAATAATGAATAGTTACTGTTGAAAAATTTACTCCTATACAAGCTACAGGTCTGAGCTCTAGCCAGGTATTATTCCAGTGTAATAATAAGAAGTTTCTGACAAGACTGTACAGAATGAAAAGTACAGTTTTACATCCCACTTCATTTAAGTGGGAAAGGAAATTACTTTTGATTCAATTTTTCAATTCATTTCACTGCTTGCTCCAGCAGAAAGATCAAGCAGAAGGCTATCCAGCAAGTGAGTACTTCAGTTGGTACCTAGAGCAACTAACTACTCAGCATCAACTTCATGCAAGGCATCAAAGCAAGCAGCCTTCTAGCACAGGGAACCAGTCACTGGAAGCTCTGGTCATTGCTTTGAGCACATAGATGGGGATAAGAGATTGGTGTCTTCAGGTCCTAAAACCTACTCTGAGGCAGAAAACACATTATGTTAGCACAGTGCTCAGCATACCACTGAAGTATAAAAAAGTATTAACCATGCTGGTTCAGAAAGCAAATCACATCAATTTTGCACTGTCAGGGCATTAATTTAAAGGATAATTCACCTCGAGTTCTTCATAGAACTGATCCCACAGCCACTTGTCCCTTATGCGGTAAGGAAATACACATCAGCATTTTTAATTAACCTTATATTGAACTATATGAACTATTACCTAGTGTTCCAAACAAAACCTATTATTTCAGGTCTGCAAACTTTGTAAGTGCATTTATAAACAAATAATTTGTAAATAACATTATGGTAATTTCCCTGTGCCCTCCATTTAATCAGCTGATAATGAAGTGATATTCTCAGAGCTTAAAGTTAAGAAGTCTGGGAAAGTTTCTTTTAAGATTTCATTCAATACTTACCAAATTGGACTGACAGCAGTCTTACCTAGTTTAGGTGTACATCAAAACATCACAAGCCAAAGCTATTTCAGGTCTTATTCACAGAATAATAGAAGGGTTTGGGTGGGAAGGGACCTCAGAGCCCATCTAATTCCAACCTGCTCTCCCACCCTCCGTGAGCAGAGACATCTTCCAGTAGACCCTGTTGCTTGAAGGGGCATCCAACCTGACCTTGCACACTGCCCAGAGATGGGGCATCCACAGCTTCTCTGGGCAACCTGTGCCAGTGCCTCAACACCCTCACTGTAAAGGATTTCTTTCCAATATCTAATCTAAATCTCTCATCTTTTAGCTTAAAACGTCCCTGGTACAACATGGTATGATGCTTAATATATAAAGTGGGAGGAAGAAGGAAGAGAGGGGACATCTGGAGTGGAGGGGAGGTGGCATTTATCTTTATGAGCCACCATCAGGCAGACTGAGCCCAGCTTTCCTGGAGGTGGCTGAACACCTGGCTACTCACAGGAAGCAGTGAATGGATCCCTTCTTTTCCTTCGCTTGGGTGCACAACTCTTGCCTTCCTTAGCAAACTGCCACCCTGCCTTAACCCAGAGTTTTCCAGCTTTCACCCTCCTGATTCTCTCCCCCATCTCACCGCAGGGGACCCAGTGAGCAGCCGGCGGGAGACAAACCAGGGCAGGGACACGGACAGAACACATCTGGCTGCGACAGCTGCTGTGACAAACACCGATGGCACCCAGCGCCCACATGTGGCTCCCACCGCCTCGATCCCGTCTTTCCAGAGGGGCTGATCCCACTCCCGGGTGTCCCGCAGGGCCGGGCTGCTGGTGCCCCCTCCTGGCAGCGCTCCCGAAAAAAAAAAAAAAAAAAAAAAAAA
>VXBA01005793.1:272996-284476 GCA_013399895.1 Serilophus lunatus | reverse complement strand
AAAAAAAAAAAAAAAATAAGCCCAGAAACGTTCCAAAGCCCTCCAGAAACAGTTCCATGCAAAATGAAACCTGCGCAAATCCTTCTCTAATAGCTACTGCCCTACCGATGGCACAGAGCTCCCTGAAAGAGGTGCGTTCAAAAGACTTCGACAGGATTTCCGCACCACTATGTGTAAGATAATCTGTCGGTATCCTATGGGAAAACCCACTGCAGAAGGTTTCTGCTCTTTCCTAAGTGTGCCCATATTAATAGTTCATAATCGGCAGAGATGACGAAAAATCACAGAAAAAAAAATAAGGCTGGAAAAAATCTCCAGAGGCAATTAACTCCCTGTCAGTGATGAACCCCAACTGGCAGCTGAACCCCACACAGGTGCTCACTTCCCCCCAGGAGGATGGAGGGGGAGAATTGCAAGGGTAAGAATGAGAAACCTCGAGGGCTGAAAAAAAAGACAGTTTAACACTAAGTAAAGCAAAAGCCACACACAAACAGAGCAACATAAGGAAACTTATTCATCACTCCCCACGGGCAGGCAGGTGTTCAGCCACCCCCAGGAAAGTCAGGATCCATCACACCTAACAATGATAAAACCAAACACCATCATTCTGAACTTCTTCTCTTCCTTCTTCCCCAGCTTTCTAGGCTGCACATGGCATCACGTGGTCTGGGATATCCCTTGGATCAGTCACCAGCAGCTGTCATGGCTGTGTCCCCTCAAACTCCTTGGGCCCACCCCCAGCTTCCTTTCCTGGTTGAGGTGAGCAGCAGAAAAGACCTTGACACTATGTAAGCTCTGCCCAGCAGTAATGAAAACATTCCTGCGTTACTAACCTTGTTTTCATCCAAAATCCAAAACACAGTTCTATACCAGATACCAGGAAGAAAATTAACTCCATCCCAGCCAAAACCAGCACATCCCTCACAAGCACTTTAAAGGATTACACTTACTCCCAACATTTGTTTCACATGAACAGACGTCTGTGAAGACTCAGGTGCCTGCATAAAAAAGTCTCAAGAACAGAGTAAGCCTTAAAAACATGATAAATCTTCTGTTGCATGCTTCTATACAGAGCAGACCAATAAAAACCTAATCATTTTTCCAGACCATGGATGCATAGTGTAATAAAAAGGTCAAGGATATATGTATGATAAGTGAAACTAATCTTTAAGACCAATTTGTGTTACACAAGACAAATTGGATCACAATAGTCCTTTCCAGTCTAAGATCTAGTATTAAGGTGCTGCATTTCACCTTGCAGGCCAGCACAGGGTATTACTAGGCTAACTTTAGATAGGCTGCAGTGATACCTTCAGCTCTAGCTAACACGTGCTGCTTATCTGCTATGAGGCAGCTTAGCTCTCCCAGACACATTAGGCTTTAAATAGAGAAACTGAACCCAATCACTAGGAACCAATTGTCTTGCATTGACAAACACCTTCAACCATCACAAGTTTTGGGGAATCTCTTTAAGAAGGCAGAAAACTCATGTGTGATCAAGTTTCCTCAAAATTAGGACTTCTTGATCCTAAAAAATGTCGGCTAAAAGCGGACATGAAGCCATCAGATATTGAGCACAGTAAAAAAAATGGTTTGTGAACTTCCACGACTTAACAAATGGATCAAGAACATCATTCTCCAATTTTGTGAAGGTGAGTCTAACAGAAAAAGCTGTTTTCCTTCAAATTCAGGAAGGGATATGGGGGTGGTTAAGCATAACAAAGCCAAAGTGTCAAACAGACATGATGGACCCTAGCGCCTCTGACTTTCGCAAAAGCGAAATGTATAATTTGGCATTAATCTGGAGATGGCTGGAGGAGAAAAGGGTGTTTTTTTATTACTTCAATGGTTTACCACATGGAGCTGTATCACTTAAGTCTGCATAAAGGGCAGCCCATAATTTCTACTTGCTGGCAGAAAAAAGGCAACAAAAAGCTCCTTAACCTCAGATACCGTGGATATGATTTCAGAGGAGAAACTGGGCTGCTGACCAGAAACACAACTAGAAGTGGTTAAGTACCAATCCTGATAAGTAGGACACAGATCAAAAGGAGCCAGTAAAAAAACCCTTGCCCATTATCAACATCCAGAAGAGGAGACAGATGAAGAATGGCCACATTAAAAGAAGTCCCTCCATTTCTTCATCTTTTAAAAACATTATTATCCCAAAGTAGCTAGCAGGAAAAACTGGCTGAAAACATCTAAAACTTTTTAATTTCAGACATATCTACTTCCCAGAGTACTGTTACTGAGTGATTTGAGGCAGTAAAAGCTCACACATTTACTCTAAGCATTTAGAAAATGCAACAGTAGTGTCAGAGCAGAATCTTGACTTGTGGAGTCATAGATTATTCCCAAGTGGGAAGGTATGCACAACAAACATCAAATCCAACTCCTGGTCCTGCACAGAATCATGCCCAAGAGGCACACCAAGTGCCCGAGTGTATCATCCAAACATTTCTTGAACTCTGTCAGGCTTGGTGCTGTGACTTCTTCCCTGGGGAGCCTTTTCCAGCACCCGACCATCTTCTGAGTGAAGAACCTTTTCTCAATATCCAACCGAAACCTCCCTGGACAACTTCAGGCCATTTTGTTTGGGTCTAGTCACTGTTCACCACAAAGAAGAGATCAGTGCCCACCTCTCCTCTTCCCCTCACAAGGAAGTTATAACTGCAGTGAGGTCTCTCCTCTTCTCCAGGCTGAACAGACCAAGCAACATCAGCCGCTCCTCACACACTTCCCCTCAAGGCCCTTCATTTATTGTGTCCAAAGGAGGGCAACAAAATGGCTTAGTATCTTTCTTATATTGTGATGTTCAAAACTGCACACAGTACTCAAGACTTTTTCCTATATTTTGTCTTGCCCATAAAAAGCCGTCATCCTCTGGCTATTCCTTTCAAACAATCCAGAGGAATTAATAAAGTTAAAGAAAATCAGTAAATCCTCAGAAGATTTGCAACTTCAGATTTTCACTCTCGCTGTATTACACCAAGATCAGCACAGCAGCAGTTGTTAAAACAATTTTTCTTTTGGATCAAGTACAATAGGTTTACCAAAATAACTTCTAATCTTTTAGTTTTCCAATTACTTCATCAAGAAATTCTTCCTAGAAAATAAAGACCTATAAAAGAACACCTATCTAAGCCGAAAAAGCAAAAGATTTACCATCTACAAAAATAAAACTGACATTTGTTTTCTGCCTTGAAACTTTGTTGTTGTTGAACTGCTACCAGAAGCCAAAAATCTGATAAACACATCAAAATAAGAAATGAAAGGCAGCCTACAAACAGCAACTGGAGATAGAGAATAGGAGAGCAGGAATTCCATTTAGCTTCCTAGTTTCTTATTAACTTTACACTGACAATAAGGTAAAATGATGAAAAACAACACAACATAAAAGAACAATAAATGATAAATATGACAAAGTTGAGTTCAAGAAAAGGAATATTTTAAGATAAACACACAAAGAATAAAACATGCATTGCTCAGCTGTTGAGATACAAAAGTATGTCACTCAGCTTAATGTTTCTTCATGCCACCTCTCCAGCTGCTGCTCTTTAATTTGCTCCTTGTCATGAACAGCCAGCCTATACCTACATTACACCCCAAATCACTTAGAGTTCAAAGAGCTTAACAATTTGCCCAAGATCAAATGCCCACAAATGCACCTCGTTCTGAATCAAAGATGCCAAGACATGCAAAATCCACCAGTTCTTATATTTAGCTCAAGAGTTCATCATCCATTGCTAAAGCACTGTGTTTTTTCACTTGTATTTTCTTGGCCAGATATTTCACCATCAGTTTTAAGGGCCTTTTAGCACCTTTATTTACCTCTGAAGGCAGCCAGGCAGTCAAATCACAGGCCAAAGATCACTTTCACACGCCAATCAGACTTGCAAGAGTCCTACAGACCTTCTCAAGCTTGCAAAGCATGGTATTTTTTCCATGATTTCTTGAAAGACTAAGACATATGGACTTCTGTACCTAGAATGTCACAAGAAAATGAAATTCCCAAGTCCATATGCCCTTATGGCCCCAGCTTAAGGCCATAAAGATATTAATTTTCTAGCTAGTGTTATACTTGAAAAAAAAAAAATCACACTTGGCTGGAAAAACACGGCTCTAAAGTAATTCCCAGAACTACTGCAATTCCCACCAAATAGCTCTCATTGCATGGGTGAGACTTGCCTTCCCAAAATTCCCAAGTACATAACCCCAGTTTACCAAGTTTCCACTTTTGAAATATAAAAGTCCTGTCCTTCATCATTTTCTATTTGAAAAACAGTATTAATAATGTAAACATTAAGCTTGCAAGATTCCTCCAGAGCTCAGCTAAGAACAGTCAGTTAATTCACCATAAAATATTAGGTGTGTCAGTTACCAGTTAATCCATTTAAACACGCTTTTTACTGAACCTGCTAAATACTAATTAAAAAGTCATGCAGTACCACACTGAATACTTTACAGAGCCTACTCAACTCTGAACTTTGGCGTCTGATTCTTTCAAATCAAAGCTCATCCTAAATTCTTTTGTTTCTTAATTATACTTGAAGTCGGGGGGGGGAACCCAGAGGGTAGAAAGGTCACATATATAAATTTTTAAATACATGCAAGTCAAGTCAAACAAGCCACAGGCCACAAGAGCAGCAACTCAGCGCTGTGACCTTCTTTCTGATTCGTCCAGTAAATAAGAACTCAGAAGGTTAGAGTTTTAATTTGCATGGCTGGTGTCGAAAAGGATTGAAAGTGACAAACCATGTCAGTCTGCATTTGAAACCTTTAAATTCGATCTCTCTCATTGACTGCCAAAGTGAGTGTGCAAGTGAATTAGGAGTCAGCTTTAGACTGTGATCGCCAGCGAGCGGCTGCAGGCTCAGTCATGCTCCAAAGCAGATCAGCTGCATTTTCCAGAAGTCCTGTGAACATTACTGGAATATCTGATAAATTATTTCCCCAGCCTTTTAGGAGGCAACAATTGAAATCTGATTTTTAATAATGCCCATGACTCTCCCAATACAATTTCACTGCAGTAAAAGCAAAGAGCAACCGGGACAAAAATATGAACTTCTGAAGTTAAATCCAACACGGATGGCTGACACGTGGCACAAACTCTGAAGAATCTCTCCTCCCCTCCAAGACTTACAGCTTCTATGCTGTTTTAAGGAAACAGAAATCCAAGTCAGCTTGCCTGGTTTGATGGTACAACTACTACACCACATCCATTCCTATTACTTTCACTTAAATTTCTCAAACTTGGCCTGGCAAATACCCAATTCCTCCAAAACATTTTCTTAGGCTGTCGTTTCCTAGTAATCAGACTGAAACCAGAAGAGATCATTTCTAATTAACCTCAAAGAAAGACAGTGACCCATGGTCTGAAAAAAAAAAAGGGAGGGGCAAAAAAGTTACTATATAATTGAAATTAATAGGATGCTCTGAATAATTTCAAAACCTATCAGCTTTCTATAGCTATATCTCATTTTCAAAACACCTATGACCTCCATGAAGTGTTTGAAAATCCTCGAGGAGTAGGACACTTGAAACAAGTATTGCTCCCATGATTGGTAACAAAGTAAGCAATAAAAGAGAATTTGAGGCTACACTGACAGAATACACGTAACACCATTAGGGACTGAGAATGAGCAGCACCGTGTGTGTCTGTGCCACACCAGGAAACATTGTTCCCCACCGGAAAGTGAAAGCTTCAGCAAACTGGTTACTTACATCTCAACATATGTTCCACTACACTTAATCAACTATTTTTGAAAAATTAAAAGAAAAACACCTACACAGATTTATTCAAAGTTGTCCAGGTTTCAGCTGGGAGAGTTCATTTTCTTCCTGGTACAGTGCTGTGTTTTGGATTCAGTATGAGAACGTTGATAATCCACTGATGTTTTGGTTGTTGTAGAACTGAATCAAGGACTTTGCAGCTTCTCACCCCCTGCCAGTGAGCAGGTGCTCAAGCCCAGAGGGAGCAGGACCGGACAGGTGACCCAAACTGGCCAGAGTGGTTCCATACCACAGAACATTGTGCCCAGCATGTAAATCAGGGGGATTTGGCTCCAAGCCACTCATCACAGCTCAGGGAAAGGCTGGGCATCGGTCAGCAAGTGAGCAGCAACTGTATTGTGAATCACTTGTTTCTTTTGGGTTTTATTCCTCTCTTTTCCTTTTCCATTTCAATTATATTTTACTTGATTTTGATTATTAAATCCACAGGTTTTACCTTTTTTTTCCAATTCTCTCCACATCCCACAAGGGGACAGGGAGCAAGTGGCTGCACATACCTAGTTACCAGCTGAGGTTAAAGCACAACAAAAAACAGCAACACATATGAAATCCTAATTTATTAAGCTCACACTTCACCTATTTTGTGAAGCTATCCCTTATCTGCTAAAAAAAAAAATCTTACCACTAACTCAAGCAGAAAAGTGAGTACATTTCCTCATGCTTCATTCTCCCTGTTATTTAGGAAGGTACTGCTCTATTTGACTATTCAACTCCTGCTCAAAATTTGACACAAGGAACAGTAAGCCCCTGCTGATTACTACTAGGCATGTGGCTCAGGGAAGCCATTCAACACAGCTAGCACATACAGCCATCTACTGATGGGAAGGCTTGGTATTCCTGCACATCTCTTTCACAGTTTAAAGGAAGCCTTGCCAACTTCAGAGATCACCTCAAATCACAAAGCAGCTAAAGCGAGCTCGTAAGGAAGAATTCCACAAGTCCACTCTACACAGAAGAGTTGTCTTTCAATGGCACCAAGTCTCACCTTCTGACATAAGGATTTCAACAGCCCTAACTCAGACAGGACTCTCCTCACCTACACATCCAACATTACACAAATCAAAAAACTGTCAGGCACTCATTTTAATGTCTCCCCTGTTACAAAATGTGTCTGGCATCAAATTTTATTTACAGTTAGCTTCCTCCATCTGCAGTTTCACAAGCTTCATCCAACACTCCCAAAATACTTGGCATGAATTAATAGTACCCGTAGATATGAACTGAAACTTTTGCCTTACAGATCTTTCAATGTTTTTAAGCATCACTCAGGAAACAAGTTATGACAATCGACATTACAACCTGCACATTTACCAACATTTACATACAACTCCAAGTGCAAAGTCAGCCTTGAAAATAAGACCTGATTTCAGCACTTCTACGTACAAAATATTTTCTGGATTTTGCATAAAGATAAGCACCTGAGAGTTGCAAATAGGAAAAATACAAATAAATGCAAATGCACTAAGCTCTTGCTTCTTCACAGAACCTCATCTTCCCCAAGGTTCTTCAATTACAGAACTTATAATAGGCTAATAACTGGACACAATGCTCCAGTTCCCATTGTCTGGTACCAGCTGCAAATTAATCCTATTAGCATGGTCACTTTACTATACATGCAAAATACTTCTCCTCCCAATCTATAACATGTTTAACAGTGTACAGGCAAAAAAAAAAAATCCCCTTTTTAGGATGGCTTAATGTTCAAGTACACAAATAAATCATCTTAATAAGGGGTCAAATCAAGGCTCCTGGAAAAGATTCCTACTGTTCTAAAATTTAAGCAGCAGCTGAACATTTCAGTGACTGTTTAGGGCAAAATTTAAGCAACCGGTCTCCCAATGAGACAAGGCATCAAATCCTTGAGCAGAGTTTTCAACAAGAAACATCAGCACTTTTGTGTACTATGCAGGAACATTGAAGGATACTGATATTTGATTTTAATGCTTTCAAAACACTTAAAACCTTGGTTTTAAGGCAGAGAAATGGCTGTCATGTGTTAATTCTGAAAGGAAAATGAATAATACCATCCACAAAGTGCTCTTAAAGCATCTCTATTTTGTTCTTTTTCAACTGAAATGTTACCCCTGAACTTGAAGCAAATCAAGTTCCATTTTTTTTTGTGTGCATCATTTAAAACTATGTAATTGGTGTGTACCCAAATTATAATTTGCAATTATCACTGTAACAGGCAAATGTGCCCACTTCATTTGAAAATTATAATTATCAGATTTCAGAAGTCTAGACAAAGGACTTGTCCCTAGAAACCACATTTCAACATAACTAGAAATTTGTTAGAGATTTGGCTCTTTTGTCTAAGCAAAACACTGCAATTCCTTCATCCCAGAAACATTTACTAATTCATCCACACAATTCTTAAAAGTGAATTTTGACTTTCTGAAGGAAGCTGGCTGATGTACAGTATTGCAGTTTAAGTAAATACAGACAATAAATTTAATAGTATTAAGACATCAAAATGCTATTACATAATTAAGCTGGTTATTTAAAGCACTTAAAACCTTTGCTAAGACATTCTCACAGATACTCAAAAGAAGCCAAACTTGGAAACCTATTTCATTCTAACTTAAAAGCTAAACAAACCCAGTTAAAGAAGTTAGACCATTCACTAACACTGAACTACCATGGAAAATACTCAGTGGATCTGACATACCAAGTCCAAACCCAAATTATTACATATACATTTTCACTAAATTTCAATCAAGTGCATAGTTATTGCAATTGAGAAAGAACAATTCCCCAAAAAATTAGCTTTATGGAAAGATGGGTTTGTAAAACATCCCCTCCTGCAGTCATACTTCCCATCTGCATTATACAGTCACTTCATTTTATTTGGTTCTTTGGCAATTCTACAACTAAAGTATCTATTCTACACAGATTTTATATAAAAACTGCAATTCATCAGTTAAGAGGCATCCTCAATTCTTTTTTGCCTGTCTCCAACGTACAAAATACTTCAGATTTCATCCAAGATTCTACTTTCAAAGTGAGCAAAAAAAAAAAAAAAAATCAAGAGACACACTATACTACAGAAGTTGGATTCGCCTGTACCTGCATTCATTTTTTTTCCACTGATAATTTTTTGGAGCTGCAAGTATACAGGCAGATATCATGATGAAAGGCAAAAGTTTCAGTCCTCTAATTCCTCATTTCAACGAGGACCTCAAAAAGTATCAAACCCAGAAAGTCACTATTTTCAAAATAACCATGGAATCAGATAAACTTCCATAAACATTCTTTGCAAAATTGTAAATCATATACTTCTGCAACTCCCTGGAATAGTTTACATAGGCAAAAAAGATTCTTTCTTTACTGTCTGGAGAGGAACTTAATCAATTCACAGTCATCCAGCTAAATTTTAACAAGTTTTTTATTTACAGCAAAGACAACAAGTATGACAACAAAGACTTATTGACATAAATCTCTTCCCACTGTCAACAGTGGCATTTTTACAAATTCAAAGCTAGGAAAAACATGCAAAATACCAACCACTCAAGGACACAGAGTTACAACCCACAGTACATATGCATTCCACAGCTGAAACTGTAGCAGCTAACTCCTGAGTATTTCAGGCAATAGTTGATTCTCCTCCTGATTCAGAGACAGACTTTACATCTGTTACACATCAAAATCTACAAGGCATTAGAAGAAGCCACATTGATTTAAACCTGCTCCTGTTACAGGATGCAAAGTATACCAAGCACAGCTTTGTAACCACTGCAACTGAAGCCAAAATCACTTTGACTGTCACTAAGTTCTAATAAAGATCATTTCACAACTTATTTCCCTTGAATATCCCAAGCGCTGTATCATCAAGCCTTTGTCTCTCCAGAGCTGCTCTTGAAAGTCACCTGCCAGTTACACAGTATCTCCAGCTGTACATTAAATCATATAGCAATTCACACAGGACGACTTTTCTGGTCAGCGCAGCATCACTGAAACAAAGAGCTAGCACTTTAAAGCCCATCTGACTTGTCACAGGCAGGAGTGTGGATCGTTTACTATTTGGAGTTATATAATTGCAAAAGAAAATGTGCTTTGCGGGGTTTTTTTAAGGTTTATTAAAGAGTTTTGTTGGTTCCTTAATATTTCAGCTACACAGCCAAAAGTTTCTACGAAAGGACATCAGCTCTAGGCTCGTAAACAATAAGCTATTTATTGTTCAGAAACAAGGTGAAATAGGAAAACCCTTTGGCGCTTTAATTGCCCGAGCGGAGCAGAGCAGACTCAGCTGTTCTACACAACCGCTCAACGCGGAATCATCTGCAAACCGAGCCGTGAGCGCTCGTAATAAAAAGAAAACACTCCTGGAAGAGGAAAAATGCGGGAAGGGATCCAGGCTTTCGGGGCGATGCGCTGCTCCCGACGGAGGGAGGGGAAGGCGCCGGGAGCCGGCGAATACCGACAGCCCCAACACAAACAAATCCCACCAAGCGGTGCAAAGCGAAGGGGGAACCCTCGCCGAGCATCCCACCAGGAGCCCCAGCACAACAAAGCCCTCCGAGAGAGATGCCACGGGAAGGGCGAACTCCCGGCTGAGCGTCCCCGGGCGGCGCCGCCCGCCCCGGCCCGACCCCAGCGCGGGACGGGGCGCCCCCGCTCCGCCGCCCGTGCCCCTCACCTTGGTTCACCAGCCGCAGGGCGTGGGTGAAGGACGGGTCCAGCGAGTCCTTCTCCGCCATCAGCTCGGGCAGGTACTTCTCGTCCATGGCAGCGCCGGGTGTCCCCGCGGGGAAGGCGCAGGTCCGAATCCCAAGCGGCGGTAAATCCTCGGAGGCAGCGCTTCCCCCTGGCCGCCTCCCGCCTGAGGCTGCGGGGACGCATCCAGAAGGAAGCGCCGCAAACCGCCGGCCGGGAGCGGGCAGGGAAGGAGCGCCGGGCCGGGGGGACTCCCCCCCTTACCGGGCAATGGGAACGAACAAATCCCTCTGTGGAGGTGCGAGGGGAGGGACGAGGGGGGAGGAAAGAGACACCCCCCGGGAGCCGCTGCCCCAGGCGGGACGGATGCCCCGGGCCGCTCGCACACAATGAAAGGGGCGAGCGGGAGGCGGCGGGAGGCGGCGGGCGCGGCGCTCACACCGCACCAGCGACACGCACCCGCGGAGGCGCTGCGCCGACTGAACGGGCAAAAAGCTCCGCGCCAGCATTATATACCTCCGCCGAGGCCACGCCCCCGTCGCCCAGAAGCCACGCCCCCGATAGGTGCCACGCCCCGCGACTCCGCCCAATAGGCGGTGAGAGCACGGCCCCCCTCGCCTCCCGTCTGGCTCGAATGGCAGCTCCCATTGGATGGTGGCTCCTGTCAGTCTGGACGGAGCACGGCTTTGGATTGGTGGATGCTGCTGTTCCCGCCTCCCCGCGGGCGGTGTGGGGCCGGCGCCGAGGGAGCGCTCCCAGAGCGGCTCCGCACGGGGAGCCGGGCGGGTGCGGGGAGTCGTGTGTTCTCAGCGTGTGTGGCGGGGCTGGGGCCCCCCTCAGCTCAAACAGCGCCCCTCTCCTGAGGGGGCGGCGGCTGCCGTTCGCTTCGACCCACAAACCCCAGGCGGGGCCTCTCCCCGGGCCTCAGGGTCTGTGAGAGGGTTCTTTAAGCCCGGACGCGTTCCCCTCCCCCGTCAGACCTAACGGAGAAAGGCAAATTTGTGTTGAAGGGAGAAGTGAAAAGGCAATTTGGA
>VXBA01005793.1:207466-272931 GCA_013399895.1 Serilophus lunatus | reverse complement strand
TGTTTTTTACCCCCCCGAGCAGCGGTATCGTCTCTTTGTCCACGGTTCTGTACCTAACGCCTTTAGTAAAAACAAAGCACTTCGCCAAAACCAGCCAGAAAACCTCATTTCCGATGAATTGCAGCGATGGAAGGGGGATTGTTGTCATTCAGCCTGTTCTGCAGGAAGGAGAAGCAAAGTTCAAAAGACCCTGCTCGAACCTATTTTCCTTTTTTTTTTTTTTCTCAGTGAATACACTTGGTATATTAGGTCATTATTCACCTTGATCTTTAGCTTTGAGGCTTTACATAGCTTCCTTATTAGTCCTTAGGTGCTTCATCGATGAATCTCTGGTGACAAAAGCCCGGAGGAAACCAAACCAGCTCCTCTCTGTCGCAAGGGCAGAGCACAGGAAAATTAGTAAATCGCTGAAGCCAAAAGCTTTACTGGAAAAGCCTTTAAGAAACTTTTAAATTATGCGGTAGAGTTAAAAAACCACTGAAAACACTTTTACACCTGTGAATTGAATAACCACACATTTACTTTTGTGTTTCGCGCAAGAAGGAGATCTGTGATGTGTCTTAGTCATATCCTTGTAAGACGGGAAAGAAAAAAGCTCTGGAAAAGTAAGCCAGCGTGAGAAATGCTCACTCAAAGCTCGGAAGCAGAGGTTAAAGCTCCCTGCTCAGAATTACATGTGTTCTTTCACCCTGAAAAGAAAAAAAAGAACCGTATTTTAAGGCATCTTGTTCCTTGTTATATTTCACAAGCTGAAATACCTCATAAAGCAATGTCTGATATGTAGCAACGTGAAGTATACTTGATTTACATTCTCTCTACAACCATTCCAAATAAATTTTGACCCAGGATGAGCAGGAACAAATTTGCAAAGTTCTATTTAAAAAATTCTTTTGCATGACATCAAGCTTGAAGGATACGACTGAAGCATACAAGCAGCTGGAAGAAGCTGAATTAAAACGAATGGGTTTTTTTCAACTTTCCATATACATCTATGTAAAAGCACTGAAATACAGCCATCTGTTGTGAAACGGGCAGGCACATACAACTCTGACACAGAACAATATGTAGGAGTGTAATCTTTATTGAATGACCTGGAGCAAAATAATCCCTATCTTTGCCAGTAAAGCCTAAATGTATTTAAAGTCCCACTAAAGCACGCAGGACCTCACACAGAAAGGTAGCTATATTATTACAAATTGTGTAAAACACAATGTACCTTTCTTGGAAAGAGTAATATTCTCCCTGGTAACTGATTAAATAACATTTGGTGTTTCAAGAAACCACAGTATTTCTTCCCAAATTATACCAGTTCCCTCTGGGTTTCAATAGAGAAAGACTCACTGGAAGTCTGAAGACTTGTTTTTCTCCAGGTCTATAATAATACAGGAATTATAAAATTATCTATGTTGCACCCAATGCTCAAACTCAAGCCTGCACATAACAAGTGCAGGATATTGTTTTCTCCAATGAAATTCGCTAGGATGTGATAAAACAAGAGGAGGGCAGAAAGGATGGGAAATTATGAGCCTTGGGCCATAGCAAGCAGCCCAGGACGTGGTTAGCTGGGAAAAGCCTGCTGAGCATGGTCCTTACTGTACAGGAAAGGAAGGAAACACCATGTTTTTAAGGATTGACTGCTTTCTTACTTATGAAATCAATACAAAGCTTGAAAAGCAAGTTGTTCAAGGAGCTGCCCAGTACGTACTACCTTTAGTACTCCTGAGTATTGAAAAGCCGTGACTCCAAAATTTTAAAACTCATGATTTTAATGTGTTTACTTTCCAACAGTAAAGTAAACAGGGATTCTTACACATGTCCCCTCTACTATTTTGTGCATGTGGTAGCCTCAGAATTAGTTTGGTAGATGTACATCAGTCAGGAACCGTATCAGACTAATGTCCATTGCCCCTCATAAAGTACCAGCTGTCTGACCTGACATTGTGCCTGCCTATAAGGAAAAATTGTAAATGTCAAAATTAATACCCATATGTAATAGAAGCATTAGGACATGTTACCTCCACTCTCAAGAGTGTGTAAAAAGGCGAAAACTGAGGTGCATCCTCTCTCTGGTATGCGGGTTCTGTACAAATAATTGATCTATTTTCTTTATTTGCTGGATTGCCATGACAAGCAGTAATTTCACACTTAATTCTTTGTTCCCAATATTGTAAGTATAGCTAAATCTTTGTCATTTCCATGGAATCAATGAATGGTGTGGGTAGAAAAGGACCTTTGAAAGTCATCTAGTCCAAATCTCCCCCTGCAATAAGCAGGGACATCTTCAACCAGGTCAGATTGTTCAGAGTCCCATCAAACCTGGCCTTGAAGGTTTTCAGGGAGGAGGCATCTACAACCTCTCTGTGCAACCTTTGCCAGTGTTTCACTACCCTTGCGGGAAATCATTTATTCTTTATGTCTAGTCTGGATCGAATCTGTTTTGCTTCAAAACCATTACCCCTTGTCCTATCACAACAGGTTCTGCTAAAATGTTTGATCCTATCTTTCTTGTAAGCCCTCAAGTACCAAAATTCTGCTCTAAGGTCTCCCTGTAAACTTTTATGTAGACTGAGCAACCTCAACTCTCTCAGCCTGTCTTTACAGGAGAGATGCTGCAGCCCCCTGCTCATCTTTGTGTCCTCCCCTGGACCCACTCCACCAGGTCCATGTCTTTCTTGTCCTGAGGACCCCAGAGATGGATGCAGCACTGCAGATGAGGTGTCACAAGAGAAGAGTAGATGGGGAGAATCATTTCCCTTGACCTGCTGCCCACCCACCTTTCGATGCCCAGGACTCATTTGGCTTTCTGGGCTGCCAGTGCACAATGGCCAGTAGCAGCTTGATGTGATCATTGAATAAGTGGAATAATAGTCACAGAAATTAAAACAAAGTGAGAGGACAGTAATTTAGGCAAAAACAACCTTGCGGTGTCTACTACAGGCTGCCTGATCAAGGCAGCTCCCTCAATCCAGCTACAGGAGGCACTGCATCTCAAAGGCTGTGTCCTGCTGGGGTCATTTCCAACCCAAACCATTCTATGATTCTAATGTAGATTTTGTGTTTGATGTATTTCTTCCCTCTGATTAACCCCTGGATTCCTGATTTAAATCTCAGACCACAACAGACTGTTACAAAATCATTATTTGAGATTTCAGCTTATTCGTAACTGAAAACCTATAGAAACAGGGACTATTTTGGGAAATAGTTTGTCACAAATACCACGTGTAGTGAATATGTCCTTGATGTGACTCATCACAGTTCTGATTAGCATGTTACTAAGTAGGTGCTGGCTTCCTTAATATTCTGGTGTCACTTGCCAATTTCTGTTAGGCATGATGAAATTACCATTGCACTCCTTTCTCCAGTATTCCTGTGGTCTTTTTTTTTCCCCTTTTTTTTAACTTGAGTTTGTGTTAAAGTATGAAAAACTAGATAAGAGTATACTATCATATCAAGACATCCATCATGAACTCTTTTCAAAAGCTTTTTTTCTACAAATTCACAGCTTTCACTCTTATACATTTTGCACCATAGTTCAAAGTTCAGATTCCTAAATCAGGTACCTAATCAAACTTGTTATCAGCCAAGTTAAGTTTGCTGCTTTCAAAAGATTTGTTGAATTTTATTTTTTAATATTTTGTTCACTCTTTCTGTATTTTTTTTAAGAGAGACAAAGATTACAGGAAGCAAGTATCCTGTGTTAAGGGAAGAAAAAAGGCTTTCAGGCATGTGGGGAAATGTCAGGGACCCGAGGAGCCACACAGGCACATATATTCTTTGCCACCATATTTGTAGTCTCTACAGCATGATGCACCTGTTCATCCAAGTGTTCCATTATTTTTTTTACCTTACATTATGGTATTAAATATCAAAAATGGGCTGTCAGGCACCTCACTAAGGTGAGTAAGGGGAATTGGAAAGTCCTACTCCTGTGTAGTAATAACCCAGGCAGCAGTACATGCCAAGGGTCACCCAGCTGAAAGACAGGTTGTGAGAAAAAGACCTGGTGGTGCTGTGAAAACCAACAATGTGCCCGGGCTGCACAGAGGGATAATGACATCTTGGGCTGCGTGAGGAGGAGTATTGCTTCCAGACTGAGCGAGGTGATCCTCATCCTTTGCTTCATACTGGGGAGGCCACATCTGGAGTGTTCTACCCAGTTCTGCACACCCCAGCACATGACAGACTGGATGTAATTCAACAAAAGGGCCACAGAGGTGTTGAAGGGTCTGGTACATCTGTCCTATGAGAAGGAAAAGCTGAAAGAGGTGAGACTGTTCAGCCAGGAGAAAAGAAGGCTCGGGGAGTTCTTATTAATGTATATAAATACCTGAAGGGAAGGTGCAAGGAGGATGGAGCCAGGCTCTTTTTGGTGGTGCCCAGTGACAGAACAAGAGTCAATTTTTTTGCGATGAGGGTGATCGAACACTGGCCCAAGTTGCTCAGGAAGGCTGTGTAGTCTCCAATCTCTGCAGATATTCCAAAGCCATCTGGACTGGTCCTGCATAACTGGATATTATGTGCCTGTAGGTATTTTGATGAACTTTATATTCTCTGCTTTGAAGTATTTTGTGAGATTAAAAGGGTCTTTTCTAATTTTGTTTTAAATAAGGTTCAATGGTTTTTACAGCTCTCTGTCCCAGTACTGGTTTTGTACAAGTCCTTGTCAAAAACCTAGATGTTCTCATTTTCTGTTATATACTTGCTAATGCTCGCTTGCTATAGTTCTAGTGATGCAAAAGATAGTGACATTATAATGGTAAAAAGATGTTTCCTGGATATTCTTTCTCTCTTGTGTCTTATTTGAATATAAATACTTCTTTACTACTGCTTTCTTGATCTTACACTAGCTATAAAGGAATGTTGTACTTTGCTAAATTCCTCTGCTAGGAGTTTTTTATAATTGCATGCTCTTTAATTTCCTGATTTCCTCTGTAGTATGCTTATAAAAGTAGTTTGCTTTGTGCACTTTGTGACTGTCTTCCTTAGTGCTGGGACAATCATCGTGTATTACAGACCTTGATGCATCTGGTCCTCCCACATACCTCTTTTATTGCTCTGAACGTGGGTGATGCCAAATCTAGTTTATCCTTATCTTTGTTATACCTGTCTTCCTGCTTTCACCTCTTTTAGCACATTGTGTTGTGTGCTAATGAATGTTCTCTTTTGTTCTTAGGACAGCTTTTTACAGTGTGAAATTGTTTGTTACTAATTTTTTTCTCTTCAATCCATTAAAAGCTTGTCTTTCACAGACTGACTTTCCTAACTACCAAGGCTTCATCAGGCATAACTTAGCAGTTGTCTTAGGAAGACCTTGACATGTCTCACAACATTTATCTTTGTACTGTGGTGTTTTCTTTAAAAGAAACAGAACTCAATTCAAAATTATAATCTGTGTTTTCCTGGCTGCTTGTATGAGCTTTTGGGATACCTGAGCTTTGTAAATACATGTGCCTTTTTCCTTGTTAACTGGTGGAAACAGTGGCTATGCAGAGTGAAATATATTATCAACTCCAACACTGGAATAGATATGCTGCATTTATATCTTCTGTATACCACTATTTTCTGCAATATTTCTTTTCTGATCTACATATTTCTTTCATTATTCTACGTGAAAACCATAGTTCCTTTTATTCTGACAATATATCAGAAAATAACATTGTTCATACTGCTCAGATCCTCAGAGAGTCGGAGTAAAGTTATTATGTAATAAAGGCCATTTGGTGATGGTAGTTTATTGCGTTTGCTTTTAAACAGAGTTAACTCGGACACAGTAATAATGAGGCAGTCTTATAAAAATCTTTTCCTAAGCTTAAGAGGAAGGAAGGGTAACAGTAAAATGTTCATTTTTATTTTGGAAAAAAAATCTTGTTTAAAATACTGGAGAATGAGCCAGAACATACTTCATGAAAACTTTTCAGACTACATTGGGACCAAAGTGCACACAAAACTAATGACGCTCTAATGTGACCTTCAAGAGTCTGCATACCTGAAGTGAGATTATAAAGCAAAGCAGCAGCTGTAGGAGAGTCCCAAAAGAACTGATAGGAAAAGGAAAAGGAAAAAAAAAATGAAACAACAAAACCATAAAACATTTTAAACATCTTCTTTTTAGGAATGGGTCCATCCTCCTTCTGTACCTTCTGCAAGGCAACTGATGAAAGAACTCGCCATGTAGGACAAAAAGACTCAGCTCCCTGTTCAAAGCACACCAGCAAATCAGTATGTGAAACATGAGTTTTATACATGCTCCCACTCTGCCAGGCATATGTTCAATGGAAGGATCAAGCAGTGCAAAATGTTCTCAATATCCTGTTTTTGGTATTTTTGTGATATAGAATTAAGGCATAGAAAGAGAATCGGTCAAACCTTTGCCATCATAGATTTGCTCAGCTCACTGGCAGTTTCTGAGAAGGCTGGAGTGTTTTTATGTCCAGCTCAAAATAATGTAATTTGCACTTTTAACACAAAGTGGGTCTGTTTTCTAAGGCTTAATGCTCTCAAGCCACAAATCAATGCCATCTCCGCACAGAAATATTGATGTGACTGTTTCATGTGTATCTCATTGCTTAATTTTGTATTATCACAGAACCAGTATATATGTAATACAGTTATTTAATTCTTTAGTTGTTATTTAGTTGTTTAAAAATATTTCAGTTGTGTAAATACTGATAATTAGTAATAATAGTAGTATAAAAGAACTTATGGTAGTAAGGCAGAGTTGTGCCACATTCCATATTTATGAATTTTGTCTCACAAGAAATTTGCTCTTTAAACCTCTCACATAAGTTTGGATGCAGTCATCATCTTTGTAGCTCTCCTTTACGTGGTCTCTGGTATCGCTACATCTTTATTATATTGTGGTTCACAAAACTGGACACAGGACTCAAGATGAAGCCTCACCAGCACAGAGCAGAGAGGGGCAGTCACCTCCTGGTGATGCTTTGCCTGATGCACCCAAAGAGAAATTCCTAGATGAGGTAATTTCCATGTCAGTAGTGTCTGATATTATTTTTATGTTTTCTTTTGTATCAAGCATGAAATGATATTTAAAATGCCTGCTCTACAACATGGCACTAGATTACAACATTAATCTGGTGTTCGTTGTAATAATGATATGTGGGGTGTTTTTAACTGTATGAAATATATGGCCATGTATTTGTTTCTTTATTGCAACAAAGTAGTTTGGATGGAAATATCAAAATTGTTTCTCAAGATATGTCCTCCCAATGATTATCTCACTGTCATGCCTTGTTTAAATGCAGAGTGGTCACAGAATTAGGGATCATTATGTGGAGATAAGAGAAGAAAGAGTTGTCAGAATAGTTGTCACAATTCCTCATGTCAGTTTCATAGTTATAGGGTGGTATTTTGGCAGCTGTCTTATAGCCTCCTTCACTGCTTGCAGTGTTAGGAGTGTTTAAGGAGGTTAGATAATTTGAAAACTTCACCTTAAGAGATGAAAATCAGTTTTCACCTTCACTGTTAAAAAAAACAAACAAACAAAAAAACCCACGGAAGGACAGGTTGTAGTTACAAAGATTATGTATAACAAGAAAAAAAAAAGTCTACAAATGTATTAAATCTAGAGCACTAATAAATCCCAAGGGAAAGTGGCCTGGGCATACATTCTGGCCATTTTATATTAGAAGATTGGCTTTTGAGACTAAAAAAGCAGTTCTAGAGATTGTCTCATATTTGTGAGAATCTGACTGTGGGACAAGGACAGAACAGAACACTGTAAGAAGAGTTGGGAGAACTGTTGCTTTGGTGGATATTAAAGGAAATGTGCCTGTGAGAAGAGAAAGCCAAGTCACCGGGGGAAAAAACCAAAATCAAAACCACCTATTTCTACAAAGTATCCCTGACAATTCAGTGGATGATAGTGGCCACATTTTAGATTTTTAATTTAGAACTCAGCTGGGAAACAATGGTTCTGACCATGCGTTCACAAGTATCGCAGCACTTCCTTCTGTGTATTAAGTTTCAGCAAAATGAGGGAAGGTAAGAAGCAGGACTGTTTCATTATAGCAGGACTATTTCGTTATAGATCAGTGTATAAAATGAAATGTTAAGGCAAAAATATATCTTTTTATTACTGGTAGAAGATTTTCATTAAATCTAGTGTCCCTCCTTCACCCAATCATTTTCCTTAATAACTTGGGATACTGACTTAATCCAGTTCTGTGACTTAAATTGAGAAATGTATTTTTGTCAAAAATAAGTTACTAAAAATCAATAGTTTGAATTTTATTCATGCACTGCCCTATTTTGGCAGTGAACAGCCGTGAATGGAAACTCGGATAAGAAGTGCTTAGTAAGGCTTAAAGTGTATCCAAGCACATATTTCCTTAAAAATAATACATCAGTAGTCTAACATCTCAATTCTGGGTCTTATTCAGAGACGTCTAAATAGTTTATTATCTTTTTTTTTTTTTTTAAATTAGTAGAGGATTAGAACATAATACTTCCCAGGGAAACCACTTTTGTTTTGTTAAGGAAACTGTTAAGTTTTATTGACTTTTGAAGAGTTTTACCCCTTACAGAGTTCAAGTAAAAATGCAGCGCTTGAAAAGTAGGATGTGAATGGGTGTTTTAAATTACCTTGAGAAGCTAATGATATCTTTATAGCATTAGTAGTTAGTAATTGATGCCTTCATCCTAAAATCTCAACTTTGCTGCTGCAGCAAGTCCCAAAAATTAGCATAACAATCCTAACGAACAAATGGGTCCCTCGCTGTAAGTTTCTCAGCTACTGATTTTTTCATTCATTACTGTGATTTTTTTCTTGGTGTTTTGCCACAGATCTTTTGTTCCCATGATACAATATGCAGTTAAAATTATCTAATTTCAGATTTGTTTTTCAATAAACAGAATGTCTTACACAAATGTGCCATATTCTTGGATGTATTATAAAACAAATGCAATGTTTTAAATGACACAAATAATTAGATTTTTAAAATCCATTGTTGTTTGGAGTTACTTTTTGACTTTTAAAAAAAAAATAAATTCTGATTGCTTATATTATAGCTATAGGTATAATAACGTAATCTCTTATGTTCTGTATTGTGTTAGATTTCCATTGCAAGATTAGGAAGCAATCCTAAAAATATCCAATCTTAAGTATAGCCAGATATATTTCTATTTCTTTTATATAGAGAGAGAGAGAGAACATAAATAGAACAGCTATAATTTTATACTAGTAACAGATCTAATTTGAGTAAAAACACTTCAGGTAGGCTGGGACAAATTAAAGTATAAAAGTGGGAAGGTGTGAAAGAAACATACAGTTTCCTTTCAAGATTTATGATATTTGTCTACAGCGGTTTTAAAGTCTTGCTGGTTTTTCATATGGAAGAAAATAAGAATATTAAAATTTCTTTAACACAACGGGCCAGTGGTCAACTGCAGCTTTATAAAAGATAGCTTTGGCAGATGCTGTTGTCTTCTACATGAAGGGAAAATATCAACATGATTTTTTTTTTTTTTTCTGGAGAGCCCAGTGTTGCAGACAGCTGCATGATACAGAACCAAAGAAAAGGAGCGTGGAACAGATTCCACAAGGTCATCTAATCCAACAGTTTGCCCAAGGAAAGAGTCCAGGGAACACTAATATCTGCTGAACTGCCTTGCCAAAAATTGGATATAAATGCCCCTGGTAACAGCCTTTTCATATGCCTTCAAATATCTTTGATGTAAAGCATTACAGGATGAAAGTACATCAGGAAAGGAGTCACTGTATGAGTAGAGTTTTTTCCCTGAAGCTGTAAGACAACATATATAAAGATTATCCCACTTGTTCAGGTTATAACACACACACACACATTATATTACCCCTCACTATATATGAAAAATATTTTCCATGGTGTCATTATGATTGAGAGCTGCTAAATCCTTTACACCAAAACTGCAGACTCAGTGTGAGGCTGAGTTTGGCAAGGGGGTCGACTCTGAACCTTGTGAACCAACAGGAGGGTCACTGTTAACCTTTTGCATCCCTTGCTCTTTTCCCTCCTTACACTTTTGTGTCCCTAGTCTTGGTGAAAATCATTGTAGGTTACTTTTCAGCCGCTTTTTCTTTGTGTTCTTTATCTGTATAGTAATTAGTAGAGCGAACCTTGCCATCAAACTTTGTCAAGCTTTTTTTATATTAAACCTGCTTTTGCTGGTCCCTTGCTGGTGCTTCTTTAAGCAACTTAAACCATTCATTCATGGCAGCAGCACAAATAATTTTCCTTATTTACTTTGAGCTCTCAACTTCTCTTTTCTTTTGGGGTTTGGTTTGCTTTGGCCTTTTTATTAAAGAAACCCACTCATCATTTTGTACTGATTGCTTTTATCCATATCTGCTGACACAGCAGGAGCCTTTACTGGAATATTTTCTTGCCTGATTTTGTAAAAGCCATCAATATCCACCCTTAAAAAAACACAAAACCCTAAAGCCTCACACACAGCTAGTACTATTTGTAACATTTCAAATTGAGAAAAAAGCAGTCCTGGAATTCCGAATCCATTTCTGATCCTCCGGAGTCTTAAAACCAATCCATCAAACAGGAGATTAGCTTCAATAGTACATATTTTGAAATAAATAAATGTTTCACATTAAAAATGTGAAAAATCACATTGTCTCATATTAACAAATCTAAAATGGAAGTTCATAACATTATTTCAATATTTGGTTCATAATAGGGTGTGAGAGTAAGATAGGTTTGGGGTTTTTCTAGTAGTAGTAGTAGTTTATATCCTCACTTTTATTACATTATTTCAATATTCAGTGAGGTGATAGAGCTTTTGTTCATATCCCTCTGTGGTCAGCAGGATATCGTTTCAGTACACTGAAGAAGTCAATTTCTTGAAATGCTTGTGGAGTAGTCACCCTGCAAGCAGGTGTTGCTCTACCTCCAGAGGACATTTTTAGCCCCTTGAGTCTGAAAAACAGAGAATTTCTTGGAAAATGAGGCTTGCTATTTATTTTCTGAGACAGCAATTTCTTACATTTTTAAAATGCGGTCACCAGAACACTGTGACATTTTTATTATTTTTTTTTAAGAATTCTCAGTGAATTCTTTTGCTCTCATTCTGAACCTACCCATGTATGTTTAAATAAAAACACTGCTTTCTAAATTTGGTTTTACATGAACTGTGTCTGAGTAACAGCATTGTATAGCTTAAAGCAATTACCTCTTACTAAGATATTAACACAGCTTACAGAGGAGAAGGAGGGAGAGTAGAGAGTGAATTAGAACTGCTGGTAACCATAACTGTTGTTCTGGCTTCTTTGTTTACTTTACCGTTCATCAGTAATGGTGGGCAGTTGAGGTCACCACCTGTGATTCAGCACCGGGGGCACACCGAGGACAAAGCTGTCTTCAAAAAGGACACAAATATATTGAATTTGGACAAAATTTATTCTTCTGTAAATGATTGAGGTGTATCCAATGGCAACATGTTTTTTCCTTTATGTTAACCTGAAAGAAATCTATCATAAACTGATTTGTTTCCACAGACTAAGTCTACTCAGTAAGGCTAGTAATAAAAATGTTTAAAAATGCAAATACTTACTCTTCTGTGGCTTAACTATTTTTTTTTTCAGTAAGAATTGAAGTTCTTCACCAAGCTTTTCATGTCCTGGCAATATTTAATGGCATGAAAATCTGTTTGTAACCTCTTTAAAACTAACTAGGATGAGAGCAGATGAAAATAAGCACCAACATAACCGGCAATAGCTATGACTTCATTGTGCCAAAGATTGTGCAGATGTTTAACTTCAAACATATGTGGAGACCTCTTATGATGGACTTTAATGAGCACATTTATAAGGGGAACAGAGAGCCATAGAAACCTTAGCTGAAATGAACCTTCTGCATCTTCCTGCTTTTTCAGGATTGTGTAAGTCTGTGGAGTACTATCATCTGCTCCAGTGAGCAAAGATAGCCTCCAAGAAGAGCTTATCTGCTCAGCTATTTTCTATGGCAGTACTTCAGTTAAGTAGGGCTCCTTCAGTATGAACGACTTGGAGTAAAATTGTCTCACACCAACTCTAAAGACAGATGGATAAAGAACTGCAGTGATTTTTCACCATGGTTATTTTTTAGGTGTCTAGTCCTGAGAAATGGAAGCCAAAGCCTACCATATGCTTTCTCTGCAATGCTTTGGGAAGAGCTAGTTCCCTTGGGAAGACAATCGAAAAACCCTCAGATTCACTAGAGCACTGCTAGTATCACAGTATCACAGCATCAACAAGGTTGGAAGAGACCTCAAAAATCATCAAGTACAACCTAGTAGCTAAGCAGTTTCCAGTGGAAAACTCTGAGCATGGGAAAAGTCCATTTTTTATGTCCTCTCTGCAATTTAGGCACTAGAGTCCATTCTGTGAAGGAGATCATGCACGGCCTCCTCAGAGTCCAGAATCAAAACCAGTTATGAGGGATAATGTCTAATCTGAGAAATGGAAAAAAATCTTGTGCTAAAAGCATTCTGATGCCCTCCTTGTGCAAAATAACCTGCTTGATTTAACTCTCAATCAGAAATGCTTTGACGTAGTGCCTAATGCCTTGAATAAAGAATGTGGAGTCCTGGTCTTAACTTGCCCTGAAGATTATTTCTTGTTTAAATCAATTGTTTATTGAATGCAAAACATAGTTGCCTGTAGGTACATTCAAAGTGTTTTCCTGTGTTGAGAAGGAGGAAAGATTCATATGGCAAGAGGAGAATGGATGTGAAAGAAAAGAGTGAATTGCTGACTAGAGTAGCCTTCCAAGAGAGAAAATCTTCCCAAAGCATAAAAGTTACTTCTCAACAGTTTCTGGATAAATATTGCAGCTACCAGGCTAACATAGTAACAGATACTGCTGCAGCTTTGTTTTTATAAAATAAAAAGCTACAAATGCATTTTAGCAGCGTATGTCCTTTTGAGTATGTGTTCTAACCATTCCCAGAAGACATCTTCCAGACTGGATGTCTGAGTGTCAGGCATTGCTCTACATATTTTCTGGATCCTAACAGAGCTCATGCTTTGGGCTGTCACAGGAAGAAGGTAGAATTGTGTCTGTTTGAAAAAAAAATTGCTGTATTTGTGTAAAGAATGGAGTCACCATAAAAAATATCTTCGGGTTGTTTTTTATGTGCACTTTTCATTTTCATCGTGCACAACTATTCCTAATTCCTACATCTAATTTAGTTATAAAATTAGCTTAAATAGCCAGAGAATTCATTTTAAAAGTATATAAGGAATGTAGAAAAATGTCACAATCAGTTCTGCAGGAATGTAAACTTTCCTATTGCATTTGCTTTGCAGATGGAAAGATGCAGAGAAGCAGGAACTTAAAACATATCTCTGCATCTTCAACTTAGCGATGTTTGGGTTTGGGATTTTTTTGGGGGAGGGAGATATGGTGTCTGAGTTGGGATAAATATTGATTAAAAATACATAAATAAACAGAAAAAGCATTTACAGAGAAGTCCTCAGAGCCCTGTTTATTGCAACAAAAATTCCACAGCATCCAAAATGACAATAAAGAATCTGTGTGCATAATTCATTTTATTTGAAGAAAAACGTGAGAAAAAAGCAATGTACTGAAGAATACTTTTCATTTTGTTAAACTAAGCCAACCCCTTGGGATGCATTCCCTCATTTATCACTTCCCTTTGAGAAGTAAGCTCAATGTCTCTGTGCATTTCTAGTATCTCCAGAACAACAGATTATCATCACCTTAGGATTTAGAAGCAGCTATATTTCTTCATTGTTCTTGTGTCTTGTTTCCCCAGTTAAAAATACTCGTCCACATGATTTATAGTACATAACTAGGTGCATGGTCTATTTATATATTCTACTTGTTACGTTTTTATGTTTGTTTTGCCCTTTTCCATAAGAAATCCAGTAACTCTCCAAAGAGGAAATTTTGAAACAAGTGTCCTCCGAGCTTATCTTTTAACTCTACAGCCACCACATTATTGAAATGGGAAAAATGGACAGGAATTTCCAGAGAGTAAAGGTAAATAAGTAAGTGCTTATTTTCTTAACTTATTTTTATATGAAAAAAAATTTTATTTCTGTACCTTGGTAAAAGCAAGCAAAGCTTTAGTTACTTTCAAGGTAATTTTCAGGACTTATCCGTCTGATTTAGTTTTCATTGTTGGGAATTGAACCCAAAATTTCACTGAATGTAATCAGACTCATGTTAGCAGTTAAATAGATCAGGACAAATATTGTCATTCCTTTTTGTAAAAAAAAACCCACAAAACCCACAAAAAAAAAAACTATCCAAATTCAGGAGTATAATTAAGTATAGATGAAAGCTTCTACTAGGTTATGACATTGTACAGAATATTTTTAAGTTAGTAATTATGATGACTATTCCATTTAGCTACAACAGGATTGCAATCTGCAACACGTCAACAGTGGTTTATGTTTCCACTACCACCAACTTGTAGAAATAATGTCATCCTTTAGATAAAAAGAAAAAATAACAAAGAATCTTCAGTCCTGTACAAATTAATCTTCTAAATAATGAACGTAGTGAGTTTCTGGAACTATCTGCACTGGATGGCTTAATTTGTAGTAACAACATTGTAAATATAATCTGCTAAACGCTCTCTTATGAAATAGTGGGTGCAACTAGTTCTGGAAACCTGTTCTGGTTGCCTGTAACCCCAAAGAGTGAGGCTAAATGAATTACTATGTTTTTAATGAAACCAGTGAAACTATTTCCCACCTACAACCTACTTCTGACATCAAGGTTGGAAATGGCAACTTTCAAAATGAACTTTGTAATATTGTTAACTCTCATTAACACCAGAATGAAAACACACAAAGGTCATCACAGACTTCCTGAGTGGTCTCTTGGGGACTCTTAACACAGCAGTGTGGGAGTAGAGCTGCTTTGTAATCACTGTTTGTGAGTCACAGGAATAGAACAGAAACAGAATAGAGTATTTCAGTTGGAAGGGACCTACAATGACTATCCAGTCCAACTGCCTGACTAGTTCACGGCTGACCACAAGGTAAAACATTGTTAAGGGCACCACCCTCTCAGTAAAGAAATGCTTCCTAATGTCCACTCTAAGCCTACCCTGATGCTGCTTTGAACCATTCTCATATGTCCTGTCACTGGATCTCAGGGAGAAGAGCTCAGCACTGCCCCACAGCCACCTTTTCTCCAAACTACACGAGCCCAGAGACCTCAGCCTCACAGGATGTGCCTTCCAGACCTGTCAGCTTTCTTGCCCTCCTTGGGATACATTCAAGGCCTTCACATCCTTCTTAACTGGTGGGTCCCAGCACTGCACACAGGGCTCCAGGTGAGGCCACCCCAACTCTAAACACAGTGCGATAATCCACTCTTTTGCCTGGCTCGTTGTGGTGTGTTTGATGCACTTCAGGATGGGGTTTGCCCTCTATGCTGCCAGGGCACACTCATTGCTGGCTCCTGCTGAGCTGCGGCCCAAGCAGCACCGCCAGTTCCCTATCTGCAGGGCTGATCTCCAGACACTCTTTTCCCAATTTGTGCCAGCCATTAATCCCTCCTAGGTACAGAATCCACCATTTCAGCTTTTTAAATTTCATCCTATTAATCTTAACACAAACTGTCCAGATCCCCCTATAAGACCTCAAAAAAGACAATCACACCTCCCATTTTTGTATCATCAGCACACTTGCTAATGGTACATCCAACTCCTGCATCCAGATCATTGATAAATACATTGAACAGGACTGGCCCTAGGATTGAAATCAGAGAAAC
Organism: Serilophus lunatus; assembly: GCA_013399895.1. Taxonomy (NCBI): domain Eukaryota; kingdom Metazoa; phylum Chordata; class Aves; order Passeriformes; family Eurylaimidae; genus Serilophus; species Serilophus lunatus. The sequence continues at coordinate 257,194 of VXBA01005793.1, read as the reverse complement.
ACCTCTGTTGACTGGTCACCAGCCAGATTCACTGCAACCCTTTGATCTCTGCTCTTCAACCAGTTCTTCAGCCAGTGCACCATGAACTCACTCATACCACAGCTGGACAACTTGTCCAGAAGATGCCGTGAGGGACAGTATCAAAAGCCTTACTAAATCCCGGGAAAATAGCATTCACTGCCTTACCCTCACCCAATTGGAGGGTGGCTCTAACACAGAAGGAAATCAAATTAGCTAAACAGGACTTTGATTTTGTGAACCCAGATTAACATGAGGACTGAATTATCTATTAAATGCTCAGTAAATAGTGTTTGGTATAATCTTCTCCATAATTTTTCTGGGAACTAAGGTTAGACAAACAGGTCTGTAGTTCTCCAGGTCTTCCCCCACATCCTTTTTGTATATTGGAATAACATTGGCAAGTGTCCAGTCAGCAGAGACTTCTCCAGACTACCAAGACCTTTGGTAGATGATCGAGAGGGGTCCTGCCACAATATTCAATAGCTCCTTCACAACTCTGAGATGAATTCCAACAGACCCAATGAACTTGTGAAGGCTGAAATAGTACAGCTGGCTCCTCACAATTTCATTGTCCACTAATGGAAAATTGCTGTTGCCACAGTTGTGGTCCTCCAATTCAAGGAACGAAGTCTATCAGTATTATTAAAGACTGAGGCAAAAAGAAAGCGTTGAATGCCTCTGCTTTTCTTTCATCCTATTAGTCAGAAAATCATCTATAAACCAGCACCTAACAACATTTTCTTTAGATCTCCTTTTGTTATTAACAAACTTAAAAAACCCTTCTTGTTATCAGAAACAATACAAGCTAGTTTCAACTCAAATTGAGCTTTGGTATTTTATGTCTTCTCCCTGCAAAAATGAGCCACAGCTCTGTAGTCTTTCCGAAAAGCCTGTTCTTGCTCCTGAGATCATACAGTTTTGTTCTTCTCCTGAGCCCCACAAAGAATTCCTTATTGTTGCGAGATGGGTTTGTGCCCTTCTTGCTTGACTTAGGACACAGTGGAATTGCTTGCTCCAGTACTTCCAAAAGATGTTTTTTAAAGACTAATCATCACTTCAGAATTCATAAGCCCTCAAAAGCAGTTTCCCAGGGTAGTATGCTAAATAGCTCCCTGAGTAACTTAAAATTGGCTCTCCTTTTGCCCAGGGTAGCAACTCAGCCTCTTTTGTTCTCATTGCACTAAAAATTTTAAGCACAACCATGTTATGAGCTCTGTGGCCAAATCAGCCACCTACTATCACATCCCCCACAAATTCTTCCCTATTTACACATAGCAAATCCAGGAGGTCATCTTTCCTAGTCGGCTCACTGAGTATCTGAAATAAGAAGTTATCTCCTACAAACTTCAAGAATTTTCAAGACCTGTTTGTATGATATTCCTAGTTATGTCTGGGAAGTTGAAATTTCCCATAAAGACAAATGGGTCTGAAAGTCATATTTAACTTGACTTTATAATTCACACGTGCTTTTTATCATAAAATCTTAGAATTATGAAGGTTTGAAAAGCCTTCTGAGATCATTGAGTACAACCATTAACCCAGTACTGCCAGGTCCACCACTACACCATGTCCCCAAATGCCACATCTACAAGTTTTTTGAACACTTCCAGGGACGATGATTCCTGTGCCCTGGGCAGCCTTTTCCAATGCCTGACCACTCTTTCAGTGAATAAATTTTTGAACATTGCATTTTTTCTCTCTCTCTGGAGTAGAACTAAATGTTTGTTCTTTGTTTTCTCTTTCCAGCAATGAGAAGTAAATAAATACCTCAAATAAACAGATATTTTTGCTCTTCATGGAGCTGCTGGGTATCTTGTGCCTGAGGCATGTACTCTACTTGTCCAGCTTGCTGCACTGTTGTACAGAATAGCTCTAAGGACCTCTCTGAAATATTTTATTTGAGCCTCATTACAAAAATATTGAAGTGCATGACAGTCATAAATTGAATTATTGGTACAATACTGTGATAATTACAGAATTAATCTTTTGGAGATGAAGATCCAAAGCACATAAAATTGTCCAGAAATAAGCTATGACAGAGCAGCAATTAGATTTCAGCCAGCACTCCATACAACAAACCACCTTCCTCAGGTGCCCCTCATGATCTGACCTGAGCTAACTCTGCTACGTTGATGCAGAGCAGAGTCCAAGCCAGGTATGGAACCAAAACTATTTAGTGTCATTGGCTCTGGTTTCTGCTCATAAGCATTATCTCAGGTGACACTCTCACAGGAGCACAGCTATCAAACCTGGAGCTGATTTGCTTTTTATTAGCTTTGACTGGAAGCAACTTTAAACCAGATGTTTCCACCTGCCTGATCATTTGCTCTTGGCACAGGCAGATGTGCCAGACAGCACTTGATATTGCCATGGGTTAACCTATTTTAGTCACTTTTACATTAAACCTATGCACTAAGGGGGAGTGCCAATTAAGATGTGTATTGTTTTTCTGTCAATTTTTTCTGTGTGGTGAATTAAATAATTCAAAGTGTAATGTGCCTTAAAATTGTTCACATCGCCTTCTTTGCATTAGAAGTATTTCTTTATACCGTAAGCAGATCTTTCTATGCTGATTTTTGGACAGTCAAGAGAGATTATATCACATTTATCAACAATTAAAAGTGTGTGTACTTCTATCCTCAGGTGAAAAAGACCAAATATCTTACATATGAAAGATTGTGGGAAACAGCAGAAAAGGAAAATATTATATGCATGATCAGCTTCAGGAATTAAACTCTTATACATGTGCATCAATAACGGTCATAAAGCATTATTTCAAATGGCATTTTTTGTATGCTATTTGCATTATAAAATAACAAAAAATCTAAATAATGCTGTATTTTTCCATATTATGGAAAATTTTAAAAATATGATAAATGCATAAGAAAAGACTACTAAGCTTCTCTAGTGATACTAGGTAAGTGAGTGTTAATTTTTTTATGATGTTCCTTCAGAATCTTGGAATGCAGAGTTGAAAAAAAGACATACGATATTCTTCATATTGCCAAAGAATTGTTATTACATGAAAAATAAGGTTTTACTTAATTGTGCTTAGAAGAAAAAAGAAATTGAATGTTGCGGACTTTTAATCTGATGAGAAGCAGTATAAGAACTGAATGCTTCTGTGATTTTTGATTTTTTTATCTGTGCTACCCATAGCTTTGTTTTTATTCCTTTTGAGATTATGATCAAAGGGGTTGATACAGTGGAAAATTAATAAAACAAAAAGTTAAGTGTTTTTTTTAACTGCAAGGAGAGTCATCATAATTTTCAGTTTCCTTTTTCATAACAACTTGCAGTTTTGAAGGGTAAGTATTCATTATGTAGACATCCTTAATTTATAATTTACAAAGAGGGTGTTTTATAATGCCTTAAAATTTTGGTTTGTTTGTTATACCACTGTTGCTCAGGAAAAAGACAGATGATGCTATATAATAAAACAACCAAATCAAAACCACTTTAGTCTCTGGTAAGTCGCAAACCTCGTACATCACTCTTACTGCAAACACTTTCAGCATTGTTCAATGTAGGTAAAAATTCACCAGTCTCTAAGTACCTGTGTTTTCTGTGCTGTGATGTTCTTGTTCGGAAGTTAACCTGCACACAAGGCTGTTCCGCTGCTGGTCGAAGACCTGCAGCAGCCGCAGAGGCTTTGATCATGCACTTGCTAAGTGGCAATAGTGCCTCCCGGTGGCTTCCTCTCTCATTCATTCCCGAAGCCTTTAACTTTTACAGCCGTTTTTTGGCTGAAATAAATAATCTTGTTTCTTTTGCATTTTGAATGCTAAACGCACACTAGTGCCTTCCCTNTTTTTTGTCCTGTTTTTTGACTTCCTTTTGTTTTTTTTTTTTTTTTTTTTTTGTAGACAACAAAATATAGGCATATCCATAACTGAATATGCAGGATGCTTTTTTCTGACTTTTTTTATATGATTATTCTGCTGCAATTGCAATAATTGAGACTCCGACTGAAAACCCGAATACACTCTTTTCTTCTTATTCTGCCTTGGCAAGATTCTTTAGGAAGGTGCACAAGGCATTCTATTCCTTGAATCAAATTTGGGTCCAGATCAATTCCTTTGGAAACATCCTAGGCAATCTGATTGCTGGCACTGCTCATTGTTTTGTAAAAATGATATAATGAGTCTATATCCTTCAACTTAATTATATGCATTAGATTTGAGTGTTGTTTATGGCTTTCCAAGAACACACGGGTCCACTTGACCTGTCTGCACAATACATACTGAATCCTTTAGCCCTCAGAGAGATGATTCACAGAAAGTCACTCTTAAAAGAAAGGCTGGGGAGGCAAGCTGTATTTGTTCAAACAATGGTGTATAATGAGTCGAGATAGGTATGTCTTTTTTTCCATGTATTTTATTCCATTATATGTGAATTACAAAGCTTAATTAAGTATCTTTTTCACGGCAAAAACAATTCCTTCTTTTTAAGGTGAAATAAACAAGATAGTTAATTCTTAATTTTTGTATTATTTTTTAGTTTACTGTTTTGGGGTTACTTTGTGATTTGTTGGGGTTTTTTTCTTCCTCACCTTAAAATTGTACTTAGGATCTCATAGGACCATTGGAAAGTAGCTGCCCTGGATGCTGTAGGCCCTTTAGAAGTTACAAGCAACGATTTGATTTTTTTTTTTTAATTGCTACTGATTTTAAGTAACCATTTTAAGCATGGAAGTCTAAATCTCATAGCTGCCACGCATCCATACATTCTTGGCTGCATCTTCTTTTTCTGAGTGTAATTCTGTCACAAAATATGACCAAGCTCCTGTGTCCTCCAAGTAGCAGAGTTTTGCAGAGGCAAGTAGAGATATTGTACATCAGTCAGCATGTCTCAGGTTGGGTTTCAGAAACTGAAGAGCCCAGAGTTGCTGATGGCTTTTTTCTGTATGACTCATGACTGTACATCAACTGGTAATTATTGATTTTGACATAGCTTTAAAGGCAAGTAACAAATATATGGTATTGTGAATCTGTATCAGCGCCAGTTTCAGAGGCAGATGAGAGATACCAAGAAAGGAATGTAGGACCCCTCAACTGTTTGCACTGTTTTGTCTCCACAGATAGTGCAGGTATTCATATGCTGAGCCTGTGGGGTAGTTCAGCTGGATACAGACAGGCTCATTCTGATCTCTCTGTGTCAGTATGTGTTCATGCATCTATACTGTGCAATAGAGATGTGGAAATACTGCTGTTCGTTGCATTTTCTTTCACTGGACCAGTCCCCAATGACAGCTTTTCTGCATTGTTAAATACCTATTGTTACATAATGATATTTGTTTCATGTTCTTAAGCATATAAGGATATAAAGATATTAGAGTGCCCAAAGTTACAAAGATGGTGCAGGGTCTAGAGGGGAAGCAGCGACTGAAGTCAATTGGTCTATTCAGCTTGGAGGAGACTGAAGGGGAGACCTCATTTCAGTCTACAACTTCCTCACGGGGGGCAGTGGAGTGGCGGGCACTGATCTCTTCTCTCTAGTGAATAGTGACAGGACCCAAGGAAATGACCTGAAGTTGTGTCAGGGGAAGTTTAGGCCGGATATTAGGAAAAAGTTATTCCCACGGAGGGTGGTTGAGCAACTGGAACAGGCTTCCCAGGGAAGTGGTCATAGCCCAAAGCCTGACAAAGTTCAAGAAGCATTTGGACAATACTCTTAGGTGCATGATGTTGTCCTGTGCAGACCCAGAAGTTGAACTCAACAATCCTTGTGGCTCCCTTCCAACTCAGGATAGTCTCTGGTTCTATAGTATGAAGTTATGCCTCAGGGCCTGGTTTTCAGCTGTGTTCTGTACTCAGCTTGGTGTGTACTGTGTTTGGGCAATGGTTTTTTGAAACCTGACAGTGAGACCTGCTTTTTTTCAAGTTCACAGTGCAGAAGAAGAGGAAGGGAAAGTCAGGTTCATCTTGAGCCAGTTAATCAAAGCACTTAGATCCCAAGTTGGATCAAACAAGCCAGTTTGGGTGGGTCTCTAAGCAACCTGATTTAGTGAGTGGCATCCCTGCCCATGGCAGAGGAGTTGGAACTAGATGATCTTTAGAGTCACTTCTAACTCAAACCATTTTATAATTCCCTGATTCTGTGAAGGTTTCTTTTACTATTGAAGTAATATTTACAAAAAAAAAAAATCATATTCATCAGTCTCTTTCTAAATCTTTATTTCTGTGGTTTCCCATTGCCTCATTTGCTGTCACAAGTTTGCTCTCAGTTGTACTCCATAAGGAGATTTCCTTTCTATTTTGTGCAATACTTGTCATGCAGCAGCTTTTTTCTATGTCAGACACTTTGTCTCTCTCGCACATTCAATTCACTAGTGCCCTGCAGAAAAGAATATATTGCCTGACATGATAGTGCTGTTTAATAAGTGGTTAAGTCTTTCTATGTTCCTGATATCTTGGCTTTGGGGAGATGGAAGGAGGATATTAAAAGCTTTCAGTTACAGACATGTGCTGGAAGGACAATCTTGATGCTGTTCTTTGGTAGCACATAAAGGTTAAGTGTAAGAGGGATGTTGTGCATTAGTGATTACACAGGAAAGCATTCTGTATCTGTTAATAATCTTTCTCAGGCATGTCTGTCTAACTTTTCCGTTTAGGCAAGTTCTTAATTTAAAGCAAATTACTTTTTCATTGCAGAAGTGGTCAGTCCAGGTAAATTATGAATTTTCCCCCTTTTTGCTTTAGAACATCTGAGCCTCCAAGGCAGTAATTGTTCATAATACTCTTCTGCTGGCTCAAAAGCTCTGCAGAATTACTGTTATCAGTTTTCTGTCCTTGCCAGTGTATTTGAACAGCAGGGATGCTGTAGCCCAATGTCCAGGACAGATAATGGCTCTGCTGCACATTCCTGATGTTTATGAGATGTTGTCTGGAGCATAGCAGAATTGTGGGAAGCATCTTGGGTTAAGAAAGATACATGCTGTAACTAAAGCAATATTCTGTTGAAGAGACTGCTGTAAGTAAGAACCTTGAGTGCTAAAAGTTTTCCTTTCCAAGCAGTTCCAAATTAATTTATGATACTAAGATAGTCTGTGAGTGCTTACTATGGCTTTCAGGGGGCTGGTTGCTCACATGATTTAGTCTAGATGATTTTTTTTCCTTTGTCTGCTGCTTCATGCTTCTTTTGCAAATAACAGCTCTGTGCAAAAGTGCCTGAATGGCAGGAAGAGGATCCAACTGCTGATGGCAAGAGCAGGCACGATATCAGAGCACTCTCAAGGTGCTGCTCCCAGAGCTGTCATTTTTCAGAGGAAAGAGATGTCCCATGCAGGCAGGCATGAGGCAGAGAGGCAGTGTGCACAGAGAATAGTAGTAAAGAGGGATCCAAGACAATGGGCAGTATTTTCAGTGAGAAAGAAAACATTTAACACAGCAACCCAACAGATAAAATATGAAACAAGAAAGCACAAGAGCAGAAAATGAGACAAGGATCATAGGTCAGAGAGTGAAGAAGTGTATTCATAAAAGTAATAGGAAGAATACAGTATCGTTTCTTATACACACACAAAAAAGGAAGCAAATTATAGTACTACATTGAAGACTTATCTTTGTTTGCATATATGTCTGTATTTATTTACTGTCTATACGAACATCTGCTGCTAGTATAAAATGTTTCTTCAAGTGCATAGTTTGAAAAAGCTTATGAACCTCTTTGCTATGAGAGATAAGAGAGCTTCTCTACTTCTTAGCAGAGGGAATATTCCGTAGCATTTCAATACCATTATCTTATTCTAGTTCCTCTGTAATTCTGTGAAGTGGATGTAGAGACTTGGATAATTCAAGTGTATGAGTTAATAAATTACACTTAGAGTATATCCAGTTACCATAATGGCTCTTAAATAATTAAACAAAGCAATCTTAAATAGGATCCTGCTACACTGCACTAACTAGAAAGGTGTCATCAGAGTTACTAAAATCCTATCCCTTAAGGTCCCATTTCACTGTGTATATACAGTACAATTAGTGTCTGCTTTGTGGGTCTAAGGGAATTGAGTATAAATCAAAGGCATAGAATGCTTGTAGGGAATTGAGCAGAATTTAATGATGAGAATTGTATGGGTTATGAAAAATGTGGCTGATGAGGACGTATCAGATGAATCACCAAGCCTTGCTGCAACTCAACTGGCCTGCCTGTTGGATGGCTGTAGCCCCGTTCCAGGTCACTACAGGAATTAATTCTCATAAAGTTCTTTCAAACTCTCCAAAGAAGACACTATTTTTTGAATAAACATCTGGAATAAAAATGTTATTGGAAGACAGTGGCCTTGAAGACCTGATGATAGCAGAAAGCAATGCTCATATGATTAGTTCTATTTGCATCTAGCAATTTATTTACATAGGTGAAGGATATAAAATTAGTCCTTTATTAGGACTCTTGCAGGAGCTAAATTTGTTCTTGATAGCAATGAGGTAATAATGGGCTGATTGAGCCTTTGTGGAGACCTACATGAAAATTTTAAAAAACTCAAAAAAACAGAAGTCTAAACTAAAAGATAAAGATCATCTAAAAATAATATTTTCATTGAATTCTCATGCACATAAAAATGAATAGTGATATAAGCATAGTTCTTTTCTATAGAAAACTAGAGATACTGTCTGAACATTGAGTAGGGAATACGTTATATGTATGTTATATGTAAGTTATGTGTATATGCTGTAAAACATATCAACAAAAGATTCTCTGGAAGACCTTTACTCGAAAGCTTTTTACTGTTTGTGGTATTTCAGATGTTCTCACAGCAGGTGGACCATGTATTGTGCTACTTTCTTTGAAAAATTGCAGGAAAGCAGCTGGTGAAATACAAGTTGTCATCTAGTACTTGTTACATATACAATAAAGCAGACTAGTAATGCAGGTTTCTATGATTTATCCATAAAGATCCAAACCACATACTGGAGTTGCCTCTAGACAACTCAATCAATGCCCATTTAATAGTAATAACTAAGATTTGTATAGTTCCTCTCATCCCTCAAGGATCCCAAAACATTTTACAAACTCCTTTAAACACTGTTTTTGAGAGGAAATACAAGGTCCATGAAGAACTTCTGGGGCAAGAAAAAGTTGTTTGGCAAAATGTACAATACCATTATACACCAGTTTGGGACAGGACAAAAAGGACAAAAGTGTCAAAGCAAAATGACAGATAGTATGTAAATAAAAAAATTATACATAAAAGTAATTTATCTAAATACCTGATAGTGGAATCCAGCCATTATACTGCAAGATTTTGCTTCCCTTAGAAGTTTTTGCTTTTTAGCATATAATGTGAAATCAGTCCAAGTCTGAATGTTGAAATAATTTCCTATGTGTGCAGCTGCAATGAGAATGTATTTTTGTCGCTGGTAGTTACACTGTCTTAGTATCCAAAATAAATGAGGTGCTGTTAAGTTGCTGTAGATATAGTTCTGGTGCTGAAAAAAAAAATAATGGAACAAGAAAAAAAGGAAGTGAGGGATGTGCAAGAAATTGCAAGAGGTGATAAAACTTGTTCTACTACTGCTTCACACTTAGGATTTGTCATGATCTTCAAGCCTAATTTGCCATTCTCATTTTCAGAAAAACTCCAGCCTCCCTACTTTTCATCAATATGTCAATCAATGGGGGTACAAGGTATGTGCTCCTACAGGCAGACTGGGTCCAAATCTGATTTAACTTATATACCATGTAAATGCAGTATAAAGCAGGACAGCCTTTGAGTGCTGATTCGTTGGTTTGTTTGTTTGTTTTGATAAACACTGTGAAAGTGGAAAAGCGGGCTGTGATATTTTTTAATTTCTTTTCCATGCCCTTTTAAGTTTTCAAAAGCCCTGGAGATGGTGCCTGTGGGAATCATTTATTTACAGACAAGGGAAGAGAGGTTTATTGAGTAGTGAAAATATCATCTTGTTTTGTTGCTGTATTTTCCACTTTTATTCTGAGAGATTAACCTGTACAAGAAAAGCATTTTAATGGAATACAACTGTTCTTTGAAGAGGGCCTGAAGAGATATCTATGCAGTATTTATATGCTGTCTCAATTACTACTGCAAAATAGTTTGATGATTCAGCAAGGGGCCCTAACAGTGACTTCCATAATTCTTTCCCATTTAGATCTCTGAAGAAGAACACATTTTTTACTGTTACATGGTCTTTTATTGCCTTTAGGCCACCCATTTCAGTACAGAAAGTAATGTGTGTAATCTTCTGAGAGCTGGAAATGCAGATGAACCCAGCAACAAGCCTGAGCTGAATGGAAACCCAAGAGTAAGCAGCAATGCAGGCTGCTCTGTATAGGGGATTTTGTGGTAAATATACCTTGTTTCCAGCTACATTTAAAAAAAAGTGCTGGGAATATACGGTATACAAGAACACATACAACGCTCTCAACAGAAATGTGAGGCAGCAAAGGAAATGTTTTTTCTTAAATTGTTCGTATAGTTATTGTGCAAAGCAAATATATAAATTTTCATTGTCTTCAAAGGCAAAAACCCCAGAGTTAAGACAAGCAAAGAAATCAAGAGCAAGAGTTGGAAAGAACTAGTGCACAGCCCTGTGTGGGAGATGCTGTAAAGAAGAATATTCTCTACCAATATCAGAAAGCACATCAGAGGAGTCGGTACAAGCGCCAGTCACTCAGGAACGCATGACAAGCTGTTGTTAAGAGCATTGTGACAGGTTATATGGAGCACCAAGGGATACTCCAGACTTTATCAAGAGTGAGACAATCATTTCCACTGCCATAAAAGTATCTTGGCAGGCAAAGACTATAAATGTAATAAAAGAGAAGGGTGGGGGGAAATGTTGTCTGTGACCATAAAAGAGGACATTGATTGTGCAGTTTTAGTGCTTCGTAAAATCCTTCAAGTTAGCAGGAAGGGAAGAAATTGGGTGAAAAGATGAGTACAAAGCAACCCGTTATATTTTTGCAGGAAACTGGGAAGGTGATGAGGGAAAACACCATTAGATCCTAAGTCTGATTTTATACCTTTCTATAAACAGAAGCTACTGGCCATTGTCACAGACTAAGGACTAAGCAAGCTGGACCTGTTCTTTAATTCAGTCTGTAAATGTTTAAAATTTTTTAACTAAATTAAAGGGTAATATTAAGACTGAGTGAAGCACAATTATTTCATTTATTAAATACATGCAGTGTTTTTACACAGTTTTAGACAAAGAACCATACAAAAGGGAGTGCGGAAACTGAGAAATAGGTGACAACTAATTTCTGGATTTATTTATTTTTCCTCTGTAAAGCCATGGCAAAAAGTGAACAAGCAACACAACTGCTTTTCTTGATATCATTCCATAGCGGTCCGAACTGGTTTTGCGTAAAAACCTTATTATAGGTTTCTTTTCTGACCTAAATGATCACATTCATAGCTAGTAAATGACGGATACAAATTGGTGAAAAAAAAAAAAAAACAACACTTCTGTCAGTTCATAAGAGACATTTTAGAACAGTTTTTTACTTTTGCTTTGTTTCCTTGAAGACATTTTTGAAACTGAACAGTTAAGTTCAATATACCTTGTATATATTCTAAACACTAACTGAGGCTGTGCTGGAAGATTTGTGGTTTACCCTAATTTATTCTGCTTCTGTGAGATAGGACATGGTAACAGGTAAGGATTCAGACTTGAGAACTTACGCCATTGCAACAGGAGGTTTCAGTTGTTTAGATATAGTGGTTAATGAGAGCTGTGATAGCTCTCTGGAGATACATAAAAGACTACTAATGACTGGTTCATGTATAAGTGATGAAGATCTCTCAAGATCAAAATCCTTTCAAAAATATGATAAATATAGAGCTGTGAACTTGTAGTGGTCTTGACAGTGGCACACTGTCATTGTCTCTCCAGTGCTGAGATTACTTCAGTGCTCAGCTTTTAATGGAACTATTTTTCTTTTGTAACATCTTCCAAGACATTTAATTTATCTTTCTTCTCCTTCATGTCTCTGTTTTGCAGAGCCCAGTGGTTTATGGCTACCATATGTCGACGCTTTCTCAGTCACATCTTTTCTGCTTGAAACTTCATTTTGAGTGGAATTAGAAGATTTTGTGCAATTTTATGCAACTTCAATGTATTCAGAGCCTCTTCAGCCACAGGAGGACTCAGCCTCCACTCTTTGGATAGTCAGTTCATTTGGGAAATTTCAGAATCATCCCAAATAGTCACACTGTGTGCCTGAGAATGTTGTCCAAACATCTCTTGAACTATGTCAGGCTTGGTTCTATGGCAATTAGTTACAGAAGTGTTTTCTTCTATTTTGTTGGTAATACTTAGTTGATTACCTGGAGCTTTCCAGAAGCCTTGAACTTGGAGCAAAGACTGAGCAAATCTTACCACAAGAGTTTATTTGAGTCACTGGGAGCTGGATGTGAAGCAGAGCCCCATGCTATTTGCAAATTACTTTTATGACTTGTGCATAAAATCTGTTCTATAAACCCAGCTTAGTCCCCTCACAGAATACTCTATGCAATAATGAGAAATAAATCTCTGTTATTCTTTGCATGTAACTCTCTCTTGCCCATGTGGGAAGAATGGTAAGACAGCCATTAACTCCAGCAATTGGCAATCAAATCCGATTTGAAAGTGAACTCAAATTACAATGGACAACATCAGGAACTAGAGAAGCAGACGGTGGTTCATGACCTGAAAAGTTTCAAGCCTCTGAAACTTGCACTGAAGGCAAATTATACATGCTTGACACCTTCCAATGCTTGTCCTGCTATTCTGAATGTAGATTGTGACTAGGGGAGAGAAAATGGCAGTTTTAGCAGTCGTAATTCTTCATCAGTAGCTGAATTATGCTGAGATGGATGGACCAGATCTCTTTGGATCAAACCTAAAATTTTAATATACTACACATGGCTGAAAAGAATTTTGACCATTGTGTCAGTATAAAAATTAATATAGCTGTGAATAATAACAGTAACCCATTCCAATAACATGGATATTTATATAATATTGCCATCAGATAATGGTTAGATGATTAAGGAGTTGTGATTACCAGTATTGATTAGCTATAAATTATGCATATTGATGACTAATGCTGAAATAATATGTTGTTTCCCAAATCCTCTTTTCCACTTTCACTTGCTGCTTCTTTATCCCATTAAGGTCTCTAATTTTTTCCATTAGTTGGTACACTTTTGAGGGCACAGGCACTCACCTCTTGTCCTTTAGGAATTGCCTTAGAGCAACAACTACCATTTAATACATATGGAAAAAAAAATGAAATTCCAGTCTGACTTAATCCTAATGGCACAAAAGTAAGTGGGATCCTGGATTAATAATGGTCCAAACATTATTAGTAACAAGACTAAAAATTGTAAATCAGTGAGTTACTAAATTGTTAAATTATCCATTTGTAACATCTGTTTTCATGAGGTCAGTTAGCAATTTGTTTATTGCAGATTTACATAAAGGCCTATTTTGAAAATGATTGTGCAGAGAGTTTTTATTTATACAACAAAATACTAATTTTTTGGAGGATTCCCAAAATGTTTTCCACATGCCAAGATATATCACTTTCTCTGTATTACTCACCATCTTTGGGCAATGAAGAAGAAAATATAACTGAGCCAGAGGGTCATTAGAGAAGTGCAGCAGACCTCAGATCTGTTCACTGCAGTTTGACCTTTGGTTATTGGGCATTGAGACTTTTTGCTCAGTAGCTGATTGTCTCTTGCTAAATTAATTCAGTGTACAACTTAAGGACTTACAAGTGGAGTTCCCTGGTGCCTGGGATTGTGTTCAGATCTCAGGGGTTTGACTATCTGATGTAAAGGAAGATTTAGGCAGAGAAACCAATTTAAGAATGTGCACTCAGAGGGTGAGGTTTCATGAAAAAAACTAAACTCAGCCAGAGGTACAGTTTCTTCCTCCTCCTCCTCTGAAAAGGAAAACTAAACAGTTTTCCCCTGAATTTGTGAGGTACAAGGTCTTCTGTGGATGTAAGATGCAATGAGAGCATATAGCCATAGGTAGGTCACTCCTAAACCATGAGCTATTGGATCAACTCAGCCATTTCAGACCACAGATTGGCCTCTCTCCATGCAGTCTGTTGAATCTGCTAAGCATTTTCAACAAAGCCAACAAAGGTCTTTCAGAAAGTTTCAACTAGCCGTTTGGAAGCTAGAGCCCAAAGTCTTCTCTTCAGGAAAAGCCTCTACGATCATTCTCTCAAAGAGCTCATGTGATGACAATTCACTCTTGTCTTTTCAAAGAGACTGGAAGAGCAGTAGCAGTGTCAATCTTTTTCCTTCAAGAGAAGTGGTTAGAAGGTCTTACCCACAAAATGAGACCCTGGTCCCAGGTCTTTCTCAGCCACGATGGTTTCAAAGAAGCTACACCTCTCTGTTTAAATATCGTCCTTGCCATCAATAGGGATAGAAATCTTCCTCCCCAGCTAGTGCAGTCTGCTGCCTGAGAGGAATCTACTAAGTCATGTGATATATAGAAAATGTTGGTAGTGCCATCAGATGTCACTGAAAATATAATCTGCAGCTTCCAGACTGTGGTTGGTATGCTGATCGTGTGACTATAAACAGATGGGCTCATCAAGACAATGTGGACTTATTTTATTTATTCTTTTTACTCTGTCATGGCCCAGGTAGAAAACAAGAGTTAGGGAGCTACCTGATTAACCAGGACAATTATAGGCATGCACAGTGAGTTCAAAGCTAGGAGGAGAAACCTGCTTTGCCTGAGGTGCCTCAGTGGTAGGTACCAGCTGAGCTGAAACCCATTTGTATTTACTCCTTACATTTCTGTTTCACTTGGCATCACCTTTTCCCCCTCTCCACCCTGATGTGGCATGGATTCCTCTAACACCAGTTATTTAACAAGCTGTTGGTCTCCCTAGTCTTTCAATTGCCCCATTGTCCAAGGTCAAAATCTTTCTACTTAGTTATCAAAAACATTTGATGCATTTAGTCCAAAACATAGGCTATTTAGAGATATTAACATGTGGTGCAATTAATATGAGAAGGAGTTAGTATAGACATGTCTTTCAAGCATGAGAGGTAAGGGGACAATAACCCTCTTCAAAATTAAATAAAATATTAAAGACACATCTGAAATGTTTCCCTTTCAGATTTTGCCTCAAAGTTGATTTATTGCTACTCTAACAAGCAAGTACGTTCAGTAAATAGGACCACAGATGTGGCCATATTTCTGACTTTATAAGCTGATAAATTATGGGATGTGAGACCTTTTATCTTGCAACCTGTGACTGAAAGTGAGTGCAGCAATCTCAGCCCTGTTTCTAATGGTCTGATGTCCATCCTACTTGTTGGCCTTTCAGATGACAGGATGACAGCTTACTTCTGGAGAATTTGGAGAATATTTGGAGAATAAATAGATTTAATAACATGCTTGTCAATTCATGACAAGTTTTGAGTTTTTTTGTTCCCTATACTTTTCCTATTCCAGGCAGAAGCTGGACAATTCATTACATTTTGTAATGTAAAACATTCTGCCTTTAAAGGATAAAGTCATGTTCCAGCTGGGGTTAATCAGTACTAGTGTTTGTTGGTTTATCACTACAAGGGAAAAGTCGCAAAGATGTTTTTTCTTTGTACTACTCTCTAAGCTCCCCTGTTCACATCTCTTTCCCACTTTCCTCCAAACTACAGTATAGGAGCACATCCATGAGCAGAGTATTTTACATGGGTCAAACTCTGCTGCCTAAGCCTTATGCAGGCACAGTAAAACAACCAATTCTGTTACCAAACAGTCCAGAAGGAAAAACATTTTCCTTGATCTTCTTTGTGGCCTTTGACACAATTAAAATAGAAGTAACTAAAATTATTTTTCTTCATTTGAATTAACCATGCAGAGCTGCAGGATGGAGACTGAGTGGCTGGAGAGCGGCCAGTCAGAAATGGACCTGGGAGTACTGGTTGACAGCCAGTTGAACATGAGCCAGCAGTGTGCCCAGGTGGCCAAGAAGGCCAATGGCATCCTGGCCAATGTCATCCTGTGCCAGGAATAGTGTGGCCTGTAGGACCAGAGAAGTTATTCTTCCCCTGTACTCAGCACTGGTTAGTATTTTGAGTACTGTGTCCAGTTCTGGGCCCCCCAGTTTAAGAAAGATGTTGAGTTGCTTGAACCTGTCCAGAGAAGGGCAATGAGGATGGCGAAGGGGCTGGAGCACAAGCCCTGTGAGGAGTGGCTGAGGGAGCTGGGGGTGTTTAGTCTGGGGAAGAGGAGGCTCGGGGGAGACTTTATTGCTCTCTACAACTCCCTGAAAGGAGGTTGCAAGCAGGTGGGGTCGGTCTCTTCTCCCTGGCAAACAGTGACAGGATGAGAGGACAGTCTCAAGCTGTGTCAGGGGAAGTTTAGGCTGGATGTTAGAAAAAAGAATGTCACAGCAAGAGTGATTGGCCATCGGAATGGGCTGCTCAGGGAGGTGGTGGAGTCACCGTCCCTGGTAGCATTTAAAATGAGACTGAATGAGGCACTTAGTGCCATGGTTTAGTTGATGAGATAGTGTTAGGTAATAGGTTGGACTTGGTGATCTCAAAGGTCTTTTCCAACCAAGTTAATTTTGTGATTCTGTGTGGGACTGGAGGTCAAGCAGAGCCTCCTAGAATCTGTTGCCTAGGGTGGCTTTTGAATATATCCAAGGGTGGAAACTGCATTACCTTACTGAGCAACCTGTGCCAGTGCTTAGCCAGCCTCACAGTATGTTTTATCTGTTGGATCCATCTTGTCTGGAATTGTCTTTTTCTCCTATATCCATTATTTTCATCAACTGCCTTAATAACATGTACTGCTGCCTACTACAGCAGGAATGCAATCTTTATGGTCTATGGTGGCCATAAATTTCACCCTTTTCTAAGCATCTCTTTCTTGGCATGTACATTTTCATACAAAAAATATCACAGTCTACTTCTATACTAACAAGTCAAAAGTAACCAAGACCATCGTC
Source organism: Serilophus lunatus (assembly GCA_013399895.1). Classification (NCBI taxonomy): domain Eukaryota; kingdom Metazoa; phylum Chordata; class Aves; order Passeriformes; family Eurylaimidae; genus Serilophus; species Serilophus lunatus. The sequence goes on along the minus strand of VXBA01005793.1, from coordinate 240,241 downwards.
TGCCCTGAAGCTCTTGACAGGGAAACACACTGCGGCTGAGGTTCACAGAGGTGAAACTCTGTGGCTCCCAAACCAGGGTTGCTACTTCCAAACTTCCTCTTAGGAATGATCCCTGCCCTGTGCTAACTCCCAAAATCTTTAGGAGGCTGCTGGTTGCCACAGACCAAAACAGCATGAGGCACTGTCTGAATGATTTAGCAGTTCACACAGCGAATTGAATATCTGTGCCTGGGAATTTTTCCTGGCACAGTTTAAAGTACTGTATAGACATCGCTGTAAATTCTACATGAGAACTACATTGATGTGGCTATTAGGTAAACAGGAAGAAACTTCTGACCTTAGAAAACAATTTCTGTCCTCACTGTCATTGACAGCGTGGATCTTCTAGGTAGTTGTGATAAATCAGTACTTGAGTACCCAGCCTGCTGCTACGTTTACTGTGAGAGTTACTGGAGGATTATAGGGCAGGAGGAGGAGTGCCGAGGCAAACCTCCTACGTAAATTTAATTTCAGAGTTAACTCAACCGATATCAAAGTAAGACAGAATTTCAGACAAATTAAGTGGAGAATTGCAGAACAGGGGAATACTTCCCCTGTTTCACACCATCTAGTTATTTCCCTTCCAGAGCTTCAAAGGGGAAATAACGCATTCCTGCACACTGGGCTTTGAAGGTAAGTTGCTATGTGAAAACTCCCTGCAGTGCTGTGTTGCTGAAACCAACAATCTGAAAATGTAAACTCAGCTTTGCTATAACCTCTCTTTTAAGTGGCTGTAAAGGCTAAACAAAAAATCAAGCAGTTTCTTGAGCTGTGTCTGAAAATAAAAAGTAAAACCCAAAGCAAAACAAAAACGATGACAATCTGAGATGTGTTTCACAGATTCTGAATTTGTTTTCAGGCTCTTCTTGCATTGTCTCTTTGTCTTAATGATGTCAATGTCTTTATTCTCCTTATCTATGAACCGGAAAGACAAAGAGACTCTCAGAAGGGCCCAGTAAGGTTTTTCAGCCGGGAAGATCAGGGTCTAAGAGAAACCAAATGAGGCCTTTGTGGTTGAACAATGATGCCTGGGGATGAACATAACAGTCCTGCTAGGAATAGGTAGCGATAACTCTGTTTTTCATTGCTTGTACCATTTTGCCATATTTCAGTCCTTCAAGCCAACAGTGGCATCAGACTATGTTTAATGCTTATAGGATAGATTTTTTTTTTTTTCTTGCTTGAGCTGGTGGTTTTTCAAGGTTTACTCATTTGATGTATCCATATATTAATGCAAAACTATTAAATTTCCTTTCAGTGTAAGGCCCTGTACAATGACATCTGTTGTATATGTTAGTAATGCAATTATTAACTTAATGTAGAAAAGTCTTTTGCTGACTTACAGGAATGATATAAAAATTGTTTGGTATAAATTTTGTAATAGTATTCCTCACTTTGTAGGTAGGAAAACAACCTAAAGATCATCAAGTCCAGCCATTAACCCAGCACTGCCAAGTCCACCACTAAACCAGGTCCTCAAATGCCACATCTACATACCTTTTAAATACTTCCAGGAGTGGTGACTCAACCACTGCTTTGGCCAACCTGTTCCAATGCTTGTACAGTCTCAGTTCACCAGTGTTAAAGCTATATTTGTCTTCATTCCTTTTTGAAAATTGCTGTGAACTCATAAAGGTTTATCCGATGTCCACTGAAGTCAATGGGATATAAAAGGTCTTTTAACAGTGAATTAATTTTTTCTGGTGGATTAAATAGCTTCAGGTAAATGGCAAATTAAGTAATGTAAATTATCATTAGCCTAAAGTATTATTTTAACATTATTAGTTTTACTACAGTTTCCAAGCCACGGACTGATCTCCATTACACTGGTGTGAATACAGATAGCTGTTAACTTAGAGCAGGTTTCCTTTGCTGTTTTTCCAGCTGGTATTTCTGGTGCACTCTCCAACAGTCAAACACATTATTCTTCATTAGAGTCAGTCTTCTTGCAAAACACATTTTTTTCCCCCTTTTACCACTCTATGCTGTTTGTTTGGAGAAGAAAAACTGTTGCAGTTGCACAGGTAACTGTTTATCTTACTACTGATTTAAATCCTCACTTTCTTTAAAAAGTTATTTAAAAAAAACTCAGAGCCTACCAAAACCTGAGCTATTGAAAAGGGACAAGAAAAATTTATTTCCTACCATTATGGAATGACAATACTTTAATGCTTGTCTTTCTAATAAAATCTAGGAGATGTTTATTTTCCCTAGGTAGCCTAGTAGGTGCATAAAAAACAAGGTTTATAAACAAATGTCCCTATCCATATGGTCACCCATCTGGTGGTGAAGAATCCCAAGAGAGATACCAATTACTGGCAGCACAAACATAAAGTTAGGAAAATCTTCTGAGATTGTTAGTTACATACTTTTCAAATGATAAATCCTGATATCATGATCATAATTAATGTTCTTCTAAAGCGTCTTTCATCTTGAACAACCCTGCAGGTACTTTACAAGGAGGAGTTATTATAAATATGATTATATGATGAATCTTTGATATACAAGGGAATTAAAAATAAAATAACTTTCTGGGGAAAAATGCATTGTCTGGGGAATGAGCAACTACATGACCCTGCTATTAAAGACCTTTCTCTCTCTGCTTGAATTCAGAGCCCTCTCTTGGACACGTGTGTTTCCAATGCAATAGAAAAGAGAAACTAAACTTGTGGGAATAGTGACCAATTGGGATCGTGTGCTTCTGACTGGATGCATCATATTAGAACAGAAAGTCCCAGAGGCCCATTTTGGAATATTTCTTACCTAATCCCCTTTCTACCTTCCATCAGAAAACAGGTGAAGTAGCAGGGACACTCTCTCCAAACACACACATGCCCTTTGACATGTGTTTGGGTATGGCAAGACTTGAATTTGGCGAGTTGTTTGGAGCGTGTCTGTGGTAATTGCCAGTGTGCTGTGGGAGAGTTGCTGGATGTAGCTGGACAGCTCTTTCTTGAACCTGTCTGCTTTTATATTTGGGTTATCTTTGGATCTTATTATTCTGGAAAAGAATAGAACTAGCATGTCTAAGGAGCCAGAGCAGAAATGTTCTAAATTGTTTTGAAGTTTTGTCTGGAGCTATTGTTTGTTTTGTTGTTTTGTTTTTTTTTCCTCAGGACAACACCTAGGTGGTTGTGTTCTGAGCATAAATATTCCTGTCAGCTTTCTGCTCAGCACAGTTACTGCCCTGGGTCTCATTCTGTGGTATCTGATTCTCTATCTCATGCCCAAAGTCCAGACACATGGCAAAGAATTCTGGATTCTGCCTAGGGGGAATCAGATTCTAAATGTCATATATTGGCTTCCAGGCATAGGAGTCTTTTATTGGATCTCACTTAGGAAGCAAAAAGTGCACTTTAGGGAATGAATATCTTTGGTGAGGAAGTATTCTCATCCTTTTCAATGGCAAATTCAAGATACTTCCAATAATCATTCCTGTCAAATTTTATTACTTAGATACTATTCAAATGAGATTTGAGGAAATTAACTAACTAAAAGACTCTCAACTGAATATTTTGGAATACAGAATGATTAATCTTCAAGCAAGATCTAAAAGAGTTTCTGATGTTTAGAATGTTTTGATTGGTAGTCATGGGGAAAATTTCCAAAGGTCAAGACAGAAGAGGAATGCAGAATCTATCCAGGGAAAGATTGAAGTTCACTATATAAGCAAGTTAAATTTACATCAAACCTAAAGGGAGGTTAACATTATTTAAATTTTCAGTGTTGAAAAACAAATGACTTCAAAATATACTATGCTACCAGAGTGATGCACTACACGTGCAATAAAGGTTAGAGAGCTCAAACTATTACTGTAGGTTTGTATGGTTATTGCAAAACTTTGGATCAGAATTTCAGTTTTTGTAAGATTTTCTGGGTGCAGTTAGCTTCTATCATCCAGATGTCTGCATTAAAAGAAGCTATACCAAATCACATTTCTCTTCTGATTAGTGGCTATAAAAGCTGCAACATATCATTCCAAACACACAGTGTTTCAGGGCCTTTGAGTCAATTGTGATCACTTTATCAACAAAAAGATATGTACTCATAGCTGTCAGAGCTGGTAACTCAGTTTGGAATACGGCAGTCGCACTGTGCTTTGCTCTGCTGTCACTTTATTGCCAGCAGTAACAATTCAATAACACCTCCATAACCCTATTGCCATTTGCTCGTCCCCAGAGTTACACCAAGAGAAAGCTGCTCTACAGAAAATGTTCTTATAAGAGTGGAAATTAGCATCATGTGGAGATAGTGGAACACAACCTGAAAACACTATGGATTAAAATGTGACATCTTCTTTGTTGCCAATAGTGATACAGAAAAACCAACCAACCAAAAACAACTTCTGTGTGTATTCAGGGGGTCCAGATACTAGAGCTGGTTCTTGAGGAGATAACTTTGAGAGTCAGCAGCTCTGGATATGTAAGTACACACTGAAGCAAACATGACTCTGAAACATGTCCTCCAGACTCATGGTGGGGATATCCACGTGGCACTAAGTGCAGAAAACTCCTGATCCGGTTATCACAGTGTGGGCACTGGCTTGACTTTGTATAGCTGAAAGTACGGAAAGGGAAAAACCTCGGATTTTGTACTGAATTCATTTGGTGCGAACATCACTGTCATGCCATGCTTATGGAGATCCACAGTCACTTTGAAGTGAAGAAGCCCAGTGTATATATAAACCACAGACAACTTCTAGGTCCAAAATTATTTACAGCAGAGTAGGTATAACAAGACAAAATCTATGCTTGCATTGTTAGGAGAGATGAAGTGTATAGATCTGTGTCTCTGAATAGCATATTATTACTTAAGAACATGAAAGACATCTAAAAATATCTCAGCTGTTATGATACCCACATTTAATATTGAACTTAATATGAATTCTCATCTAAATGTGTTACTGATTGTGATAGTACAGCGTTTCAATTGAGTTTTTAATTCTGCTTACTTAAGCATGACTATTTCGTATTGGTTTGTAAAAGTTACGCATGCAGACCGTGCTATGCATGTTGCATTCTCCCTCAAAACTTACCTGAAGATATGAAGTGAGAAGTGTGGAGTTCAAATCTTCAGAGAATGAAAGGGGAATTGGTAGATGAAGAGGAATGCTTATCAGAAATTCAGATAGACCAAAGACTCAGGTAGGAAGAAACTTTTATGGGGAAGGAGAAATCTATTGAGGTGGGTGCTCTTTGCCTGTTATTTGTGTTGACTTTTGAGATATTTGTGTTCAATAATAAAGAAGCTGTTATTTCAGTCCACTGAGGAAATGGCAAAAGAATCGTGTCTGGTCTGAGGAGGAGGTGAATAACCTTGAACAGCAACCTGCAAAGTTTAGCTAGAAACAAGCATTTTTCTGTTCAAAGGGTTTATGTGTGGGCAAAACATCAATATGATTCTTTGTAAGATTGATTTTTCTCTGGGAAAATGGGACAGTGAGGAGGATATTAACCAATGAACTATAAGAACCTCAGATATCTTGAGTTTTGACACCAACTGCCTAGTTGAAGAAGTCCTATGTCAGGCCTATTTATGACCAGACATGAGGTACATAGGAGAACACTTGAACTGCAATTTTCTGAAGAGAAACACAGAGGTATGCCCAAAATTCAGTCTCCAAATCTGAACAATCAACTGTGAGAAGATATAAGAATGGAGAAGCGGTCAGTTAACACCTAAGTTCTTGACATGATAATTCCTAATGCCTGGGAAGAAACCGGGGAAGTGCCTTCTCAATTGTGTATTAATACACTTTTGCGAGTTTAGAGAGTATATTTACTGCCTCATTCTGCTCTATTTCACCCTAAAATGTTCTTTTTATTTTTAAGAATTAGTGATTTAAGGATCCAAGGGCCCTCCTGCCGCTGACTCCTGCGGTGTGTGATTTCCTACAATTTCAGCATCTTGAGTCCAAAAACTTGGATTAGTGTTTCTTGGCAACTTGGTTTCTCTAACAATGTTACAGAATCTTATGAAAAGCCTTTTTAAAATTTATTTCTTTTGACAACTTTTAACCAATGCATTATGTTTGTTCATGAATAGAGTGATCTTACTCTTTGTTACGGCTTCAACCATCTTGCAACTGATGGAACCCAGACTTAATAGTGCGTCTTTCCCAGAAAGAATGACCAAGAGGATCTGCTATTGCTTCTACACTTGGTTTTCTACAAATGCATCACTGACTTGGTGTCGGAATGTCATATCTGGAGATAAAAATGTCTAGAGGTGTACTGTGGAGCATCATCACCTGGGGAGTGACATCCTTAAGTGGAAAATACTGTAGTAGATTGTTGATACAGACAGATCCTCCCCTTCCAACATGAAGAAAGGGTATGTTCACATTCTGCTGGAAAATCTATTAAAGTAGCAATGGTGTTTGCTCCAAACTTCACAAGAGATCAGTGGTATAGATTCTAGAGCAGAATGCCTCAGATTGCATAAGGCTGAAATTAGTTTTTCTGGATGCAAAATTTCTCCACCAGGTTAGAGCATGGCCCAATTAAAAGTATGTTTCATCTTCCCATGAGATCCAAGCTCTGTTTGAGGATTCCTACTCTTAATGGAGTACAGAAGGAAATTGATATCTTGTTTTATGTGGATTTTACTTCAGAGATATTCATTTAAGTAAGAAAATTATTGGGGTTTTTTTTGACAAAACCTCAACTTAAGAGTCTTTAAAGAGAAGTGGTTGGTTGGCACTCCTAGGAGATTTGAGTGTGGGGGCTTAGGGCCAAGGGTGCCCCTATCCTTGGGTGCCCATAAGCAGAAACTTTTGGGAGCACCACAGGGAGACCATGTCTAGGGCTGACTTCTGACCCAGGCAAGTACCTGTACACTGCAGCTCTGCTCCTCAGTCCATGCCTAAGCTATGTCTCTGTTGTATTGCAGGCCTGCAGTACTTGGCCATGGCTGCTGCTGAGACAGGCTCCATCCCTGAACTGCAGGTGAATGTCCTGATCTTGTTCATCCTCATCCCCACAGGGATGCCCAATGCTCTTTTCTGGGACTGTGGCTGTCTGTCCACCAATGTGTCTTGCTTCCTGGCTGGGATTGGTGGGACAGGCTCTGGCTTAGGTGATCCCATCCTGACCACACCCACAGGGACCCTATACTGCTACCTGCTGCCAGCCCTGGGTGAACCCTTTACTCCGTGGTACCTTGACAGTTGGTGATGAAAAATAATCAACATTCCACTTTTATAAGTAAAAAAACCAGAAGAATCTGGGAAAAGTTTAGGACAGATTTCCATAGTCCAGTGGAAGACATGAACAAGCTGGAAGGCATTGAGTAGAGGGCTACTGAGAGTTGAGTCCCTCTGGAGCTTCTGCTCAGCCAGCGCGGCTGTGCCATCTCCATCCTTTGAAGTTTTCAAGACACAATTGGATAAATCCTGGAGAAACCTGGACTGACTCCATCACTGACACTACTGGAAGCTGGTCTTTACCCAGCTGAGTTATTCCAGGTTTCTTTAATCTAAGTTATTATTTGTAATAAATTTTAATAAGGCCGACTAAGAATGGGTCTGTGCTAAACAGAGATCAATAAAATTCAACACTGTAGACAGTTGCTTTGATTTACTCTTGTATTTCCTGACACCTATGTAGGTTTTTTTGATGGAATATTGCATTCTCAACTATGACATTTCAGTTTCAGTTGTAACAACGTGCGACAAGAGTGATCTCTAGTCCTTGAAAAATCAATGGAAAGTGTAAATTTCTTTATTGATAATTTAAAAAATAACTTTGCTTACTCAAAACCTTCTGTTCTGGACCTTACCATAGAAAATTCTTCAAGGAATGTTGCTTTTATACTGCCTGATATAGTGTTCCATTTATCTGAAAAGTTATACTTAACAGGCCTAAACCACAAATTTTATATATGATATATACAGTGAGGCAATTCTTTAGCAGCATAAATCAATTGGACGTTGAAATCTAGGGAGTTTTATTACTATTTCAAAAATTGATGCTACCATTACATATAACCTCTGCATATCTCTGTAAGTCTATCTTGGTCACATACAAAATCTCATTTAAGGCCTCATTTCACTTAGATATTTTAATAGTTGCCAAAATTTAAGCATGTCATTCAGTTGATTGCTAAAGGATGCATTGCATATTTAAGCACCCTGCTGAATCATGATAAGGAAAATAAGTGTGGGATATAAAGGATAATTTTAAATAGTGGAATATGCCTACCAGCATATTGGTCTGCTCTGAAATACATATGCACCTTTTCCCCCGCCAAAAGCGAAAGAGAAAATGAAAAGTGTGTAACTTCTTTGCAGGGCCCATGTTGAAAGATTTGTGAAGTCAATAAATTCCTTTTCTGTTTGCTTTGCAGTGCAGTACTTTCACTTTTTGGCTGCTTTCCCTGTTACACTGACCTGTTCTTTGTCACTTGACCTCTGTTTCTTCCTTTACAAACTGCTCTTTTCAACAAGTCCTTCTGCTCCAAAGATTGTCGAGTGCTGTGGTTTCTATTTTCAGCTTGCAGTTACAAGTTCTTTGTTATTTTCAGAATCCTCCCTTCTTGTGACTTTTATACCGCACAAAAGCTATCTAATTCCTATCACAAGAATCCTGGCAAAACCACTCAACAAATTAGGCCAATTGAATGTAAGAGCAAGTCCTATCATGTTTTAGATTTCATCTGGAGTAATATGCTTGAGGAACTGAAAAGGAAAATTATAAAAGTGATGCTCAAACAATAAACACAGGTAAAATTTTTTTATAGAGGAAAAATGTCGTCCTTCCACAGTTGATGTGGCACAGACCAATTTGCTAATTGAAAGAGCTCCAAAGGAAGATTTGTGAGTCAATGCCAGATAGATAAATGTGGAGCCACTTCGAATAGACAGAGATATAATTAAATATATGCCAAATATCACTTTATAGGAGCAGGCACACATGTACAAATATATGAACCAAGCCTGAATTAATTACTTTACTCTCTAAGATTTTGTTCCTGTTTGAAATGGCCAATAAATTATTAATAGCTTTGGCATTCATGCAAATGAATCTGTTGTGCTTGGCATCTATGTCCAGAATCCTCACCAGTGCCCAGTGAGTCCTCCTCAATCATTATTTGGGTTTTACTCAATGAAGAGAATGACAGTTGTCCAAAAAACATGCTTTGGCAAAACTTTATATCCCGATGGTCCAAAACTTCACACTCAAGATATTTTACAGTTTCAGATACTAAAGGACTATACTAATTGTATAGGTCATCCAACCTAAATTTGTTGCATTTTCTTGTTTCAACTATGTACTTCGATGAACAGGAGACAAAGTTGCCAACAGGTTACCTATGATTCATCTTCCTTTCAAGATACTCTTCAGAGTACACAGGATGTGGAAATCCTCAAAATCTTTTTTTCTAACATAGATTTGTAAAGTGTTTTAAAAGATGACATGATCCAGCAACTGTGATATGGAGGGGAGTTTAGAAGCTCTAGATCCAGTTCTTTCGTGTTCACTGGAATCTGCCAGAAACCTTTAAGCCCTTTCATTTCTGTCCACCTAAACTCTACTCCACAAATGCACAACAGTCAACCCTTTCTTCTCCTGTTCCTATGTGCTTTTTGTTGTTACTACTCATTTGTCAATAAAACTACAGAACAGCTCAGATGATGAGCTTCAGTCTTCATTGCCTCACTCATCCTTGATCAAATCACTCACCAAATGATACCAATACTATGTTATTACTTGATATTTTTATATAATGAGAAATGTATATCAGAAAGATTAGCTCTAATTTGTCTCTTGAATCTGGATCATACTTTTGAGACTATGATTCCAGCAGGGTTACTTTTTATATTATTTTGTCACCTCTTGAGTACTGTTTTTACCTCCTGACTTTTATGTGACGTCAGCACTTCATGCACAAAGTGGGGAAAAATATTTACTCTACTCATAAACTTGCTCCCAGTTAGAGCAGGAGGGTTTCCATGACTTTTTAGGAGAGTGTGTAAGAGCAGATTCAAATTAGGATAAAGTGTCTGCTCAGCTCCCTGCTGAACAAATTGCTTTGCTTGTAGCAGCTATTTGTGAATGCATTTAAAAATGAAATCAGTATCAAGATTTCAAGATCTAGGATCAGTGAAATTGTCTTTTTCTTCTGCTGCAACATGTGTTTGAATCAAATGTTTCCATTCATTCACATGTCTTCCAGTGCAGAAGCTCAATGATTATTTAGTTGTAGGATGAATTAGTTGGAAAAGGTTCAGTTTTTTCCTTTATTGTTGTTGAAAGGAAACTGTGTCCAAAAAAAATCATAGGAAAAATATCTTGGGATTACAATATTGGGAAAAACTACTCTGAAAAACGGGTTTGGAATTTTCTATTTAATTATTTTGTGGGGTTTCTGTCATTATTTTGAGGTTATTTTAAAATAAATGAACGGAAAAAAATGAAACACATTTGAAACAGTGACATTGCTACAACTGGCTAACCTACATTGTTAGGGATGGTGTTGGGGTTGTGAGGAGCATTTACAATCTTCTGTGTTCCCATGCCTTCAGACTTACTGATATATATTGAACTGAAATGTGTTCCCTGACTCCATTGAAACTAACCAATGCTGTGTAAATTGACGTTACTGAGACTTTTGATGTAAACCTACTCCAAAATGTAGACATTTCTAAAAGCAAACTTTTACTTTTGAATTGAGTCTGATTTTAGGCAACAAAATCACAGAATAAACTTTAGTCACTGATTAAATCTTAGTTTCAGTCTTCTGAATTTGGGTATTTTGAAAGCAAATGAACTGTCTTATGTGGGGCTTCATAACTAGAGGTGATGCTTCTGGAGGAAATTCATGCTTGCTGGAGAAAGATTATTCCTTTGTTTAGAAGGAATTATTAACTTAGCAAAAAAAAGACATCTGGCCATTCACCTTCTTGGCAAAAAGCCTCTAGAAATGATTGACAGCACATAGTCTGGCACAAACACAAGGGTCTGTTAGTGCTGTAAATCCCTCTGTTGTCTACATCCAGATTAAGACCTCAGTGCTATTCCTACAGCCCATGTGCTAACAGCAGGCTCAGTGGATTGGCAGGAACAGCAAATGAACTGATACAAACTAAATTTACTTAATAAAATTAAATGCATGACAATGCTAAGGGAACAGAGTTCAGGGCCTTCAGAAACTGTAACGAAGGGGATAAAATGCATAGACTTGTTTCTCAAGGAGAAAAATAAGACAAAATTTAAAGGGAGATGTCAGGAAAGAAAAATCTTTTAAATACAATGTGCATATGCACTGAATGCTTTGTGTTTTTAACACATAATCTGGATTTGCTGTTGCTTGGAGGGTGGGCAGGGATAAGTCAGAGAAAGATCTGTGCTAGATGAAAATAGAAAGCTTTCAAAGATTTAACCATGTGATAGAGTCGAGAAAATGCCCTTCAGTTTTTTCCTTTCAATAATAGAAGTCTGAGAAACACAAAGAGGAAGAGAAGCATTTGGAAGGAAAATGCACAGTAATTACCTTGGCTTTGAGGTTCCATGGGGATTTTTTGGCAGGACTAAGTTCTCCAGTTTCACTCTTGTGAAGATTATCCCTAAATATTAGAGATCCCAGTGTGGCAGCCACTATTGTTTCTGATTCCTTTATTATGCTACCCTTAACCACAGAGAGAAAATATCCTTGATGCTGCCCTGGCTTGGAGTGTTTCTGCAAAACTTCCTGATGAAAGGAAATCCAGAGATTTTAATTTTTTTCCCTCCATTGATCATAATATTTCTGACAGCTTTGGCAACTTTAGTTTTTTCTTTTCAGAGAGTGAATCTGCCCTGCAGAGTGAAAAGAGAGGTGGTTCATCCCCCTGCCCCATCCCCCTCAGCATCTCTGCAGGAGAAGATCTATTCAGTGTCATGTTCGTCTCTGGACTCCAGGTTTTCTCATTTGTCCCACCTGCTCTTCGGCAGTCCTGCAGCTGGAAATATGCTGCCTCTAGCAAGACTTTTCCTAGCCCCAGAAAGTCACCATAGCAAAGCAAAAGAAAATCTGGCTGCACTAATAATATCCCTCGTTCTCCCCAGGGCTCAAACCTGATGGCTTCTTTACAGAACTCGTCCACTCTCTCCCCTCTGCTCAGACTCATCCCATGCCTTGAACTTAGAGAATATTTAGCTGTAGACCTGAACCACTGACAAGCTTAAAGAGCAACAACAACCTAGAAATCTGTTCTTCCACCTGATTGTGGAAGGTGTGAGCAATTCCAGGCTGTTATCTCTGGAGTCCTGCCAATTTTCAACCTGGATGTATGAAATGTGTTTATAAAATCATTCACATGTAGCTTGTTTAGAAGAGTACTCTGACATGTAGCTCATCTGGCAGTTCCACAAAGTGATAAAGTGGAAAAAGATGAAATCTATATTTAATGAATTAAAATTTCACCCAGTGTAAGCAATTCCAGGTCTAATGCAGCCAACTCTTGCCAAGTTTTCAATAAAAGAGTCACTTTCACCTGACATTTATCTCTTGAATAAAGCTGTACTTGAGATCTATGTTTTTTCATGCTGAGATTGTCAGCAAACTGAAAACAGACAAGGAAGTTTGGCTTTTGCAGCAGGACAGCAACACAGAATTTATTTACAAGAGTAGTAACACAGAATTTATTTACAGGGTAAAGCGGGGCAAAAAGAAATTGTATGTATATTCCTTTAAATTATGGGAATTACTGTAATGGGACATCTGGTACTTTACAGTGCAGATTGCAAAGTCACTGTGTTGTATCGTGTTAATCCCCATAAGTAAATGCTCCCTTACAGCTTCCTTTCCTGTATTAGTTATTCTCCCGCTTGCTGTCCTTGTATATGAGAAGAACAAATCCAAGGACAAAATGTTGAGAAGCATTTTGTCAAGCTCTATCTCCAAAACTTCTGTGGATGTGGGAGAGGCGTGAGGCTGTACTGTATGACTAAATCACATACGTTAACTTCTCAGCTTCAGTTCAACATGACATGACTTCAGGCAGACCCAGAATTTCATATGGGAACAGTTAAATAACTGAGAACATCTAAAGCCATGCAGAACAAAATCAGGCAGTGAGGGGTAAATGCCTACAGGCAGGCCAAATCTACACAAGAGAGAAAATTGCAAAGCTGTATATTCTGCATAACAAAAGAAATGTGCTTGTTATGAGTGCTGGCTAAACTTATACCAGTTTTGGGTAGGAGAGAACAATTATTGCTATTGTAATCCTGGATAATTCCTCAGTATAATTATCAACCTCACCAAAGTTTATTACGCACATGGTGGCTGGGGATTTCAGAAGTCTGGACAGTTGCAAGCTTCTGGATCAGGATAGTGTTTTGTCCTTTATGCTTGTTTTAATCTGTTGTTTCAAAAAGCAGATTATTTGCTATTTTAATTTCAAAGAAGACTCTTCAGAACAGATAAATTATCTTAGTCTGGGCTGATAGTCCATATCTGCGTTTGAAAAAAATGGTTTGAGTTTTAGCAAAAAAGAGAGATTTGTAATACTGATTACTGTGTTTACTTCTCGACAATGTTTCTGCTAAACATGCATTTGCTGTATAAGAGAACAACCATCTGTGAATTTCTGAATTTCATTAAACAGATGACAAGTGTTTAGTGATAATGATTTCATTAAACAAATGCTAGTATTTTGTTTTCCACAGGATTAATGCATCTCATACACGAGAATTATCATGAACTACTAGGACTTAAACAATTTACAAACTGGAAAAAGTCCCAGAATTGCATCATTTCTTGAATTGGTTCAGATTAATTAAGAAAAACAGATTACACATCTTAATTATTATTAAAACTTCCCCTGAAATTTAAAAAGAGACAAATATAGGATCTTTTTCTAGTTTTGCAATTTATTTTGGAAATAGCTAATACTGCTTTTAGCATGACTTTGTGTGACTATGAATTTTTTGTAAAAACTCTTCTTTCACAAGTATTTCAATGAAAGATCTCTTTATGCCTTTCAGTAAAATTTTTCATCAGAAAGGTTTTCAAACAGCCTGAAAGTCATTTTATCGTAGTTATAAAATGAGCAAATGTTTTGCCTTTACTTTTTGTAGCTGTTCAAGTGGCAGTGAGGTTCTAACTGAGATATCAAATCAGAAATACTCACTAAGTGAGCAAACCCAAAGGTGGGCACTGACTGCTGAAAGTGCTGTATAAGTCCCAGTGGAGAGCAAAAAGAGCATCTCCCAATACAAGGAAGAGGGAATCCTGAAGGCTTGAATAGTTTTCTGCTGGTGTCTTGCCTACATTTACAGAAATGATTTCTCTGTCCGCCATGATGTAGCAGCTGACAGCAGCAATGACAGTTTGAGATGACCTTTTCCCCTTTCCTTGACTTCTAGCTCTTCTCTCATTTACAAAAGTCTAAGTAGGAAATACATACATGCCTTCCTACTCCTCTTTTCACTTGCCCCTTTAGAGCACTAATCCAAGAGAAACCAATCAGTAGAATAGCTGAAAAAAATGTTTCCATTTACATATTCCTAGAATTTCCATCTTATTCCATCTTTATTCCCATTTTATAGCACAAATTTTTGTTAATCAATAGAACATGACACTGTTTCAGTCCAAGTGAGTAACACCCCTTTTTAGTGTGGCAGGACTGAGATTAACCACTGCTCCTCTGGGTCCATGCAGTCCTGATTTGGGCTTGCAACAACTTTATTTCAGCAGAGAATTTCAATAGACTTTTTATGCTGTGTTCAGTAATTAAAATATTAATGCTAAGTCTAGAGGAACTCTGGAGAACTTCCCTAATAGCTTCTCTTCAGCGTGACACCTCCCTGCTGAGTGCAGCTGGCTATCAGCTCCCCTTAGCTAAATCCCTCCCCACTTTACAAATGTTACACTGATTCTCCATTTTTCTCCCTCACAAGTGTTTTCCCATGTGGCACTATGTCTAATGCCCTTGCTAAATTCAGACAGATTTCATCTACTGCGTTTCCTTTGTCTGCGTAATCAGTTCTCCTATCAAAGGGAGATATCTGATTACTTGAGCATTATCTAATCTTGGTAAACTATTTAGCATTTTATCTCATTTTCTGTTTACCTCATGTAACTAAATTTTCTTAGGGTTTTTTTTTTTAAATTTATTGAATACTGAAGCCAAAGCTTCTCAGACCATGTATTATTCCAATCATTTACCTTCTCCCTCGCTTGAAGATGAACTGTTCTCAGGTATATTGGCATAAATACTTCTTTGCCATTTAGCACATCTTCACCTGACAGACCTCTTGGAATCTAGAGAAAAGAGAGGTCCAGCCTGCCCAGCTGACTTTTCCACATCAGAGATGGACTTTTCCGTTTCCATTATGTCTCATCATCCTACACTTGGTGCCATCTTCTCAATGGAAACTGAAGACACTCTATTGCCAGGGCCCACAAAGAACTCAGAGAAATTATTTATCTAGTGCTCACCAGGAGTAAAAGTTCTTTACAGTTCTCCCTGCAGCTGCAGAGGAACACTGTGCTATATTTCTTTATGTAAACAGGCCTTTCTTTACATCCAGTTAAAGTAATCTCAAATAGCATTTTGATTGCAAAAACACAGAGGACTTTCCAGACTAGATGAAAGTAGTTCGTGGAGATTTATATAATTCTTGTTTGAATTCATTATACATGCATGGAATCATGAATCTTGCAAGAACTTTTCTAACTATGTATTTTGGTGCCTAAGGAATACTGCTCTTCAGAGATAAAAGCCCAAATCCAGCAGACCCTTGTACCAGAAATTCTTATCTAATTTTCAACATTTATAGAAAGATAATTACCTTCCTCCTCTCACCCACCACTGTTTTAACAAGGATTTGGATAAATTTCTTTTTCTTGCAGAGGATGCACCAAAGTCTGAGATGCAGTTAACCCTAACTGGTAACCCCAGTTCCTTCATCAGCTTATACTGGGATTCTTATCAGGTCATTTAGCTCAGCATTTTCAGGGGTCCTTGGCAAGCCAGTTGCTTTCACTGATTTCTGAGTGTGAAATGTGAGAAACCAAGGACTCGGTTTCAATTCTCCAAAACCATGAGGTCAAATAGATGGAATCAAGAGGGTGCCAGTTTCCTGGGTACCAGTTTATGCCCACTGTGGGATGCACTGTTCAGAAATCCTTGGTGTACATGCACTAAATAGCAGCAATAATAGAAGTGATGTGATACACTGTGGTCTGGAGCATTACAATTTTCTATACTTTCACAAGTCAGATGAATGAAGGAAAGATAGGAAATGATTCCTCTGCAGGAGCCCGAATCAATCTCTCCCCATTCTCTACCAGACCTGGAAACATTTGGCTCTTGCAAATAATCTTTAATCAGATAGGTCACACCATTAAAGTCAATGGCTCCTTTTATGAGTAAAGACTACTCAGCAGGCTAAACATTTGCTGGACTGATTTCTAGGTCTTAAAATGCTCAGGGAACACACAAAATGTTTTTTTATAATTTCTTTTTGCTGTAATTCACATTTTACTACAGAGTGAAATTGTATTGTTAATTGTCATTTATTAAGGAAAAAAAAAGAAAAGAAAAATAGAGCAAGACCCAGATGGCATTGTGCTTTTTACATAATTGCAAAATACTTATGTTACAGGCAATTTTCATTATGTACCAATCAAACTTGTGTAATCCTGTCACTGCACTGTTAGTATGATTATCACATCTGTTTAACAAAATAAGTTGAATAACAATCATAGAGAAAAAAAAGATAAATTAATGATTTTCCCAACAGAGACACAAAGTGCCAAAGGTCCTGCTGCAGATGTAGTTCTCAGCATACAAGAAGACAGGATGAATTGTTGCATCCATTTGAAATACTCTGGAGAAAAGCAAGTAGTATGACAACAATCAGACAAGATCACAGGAACAGTTAAGCCAGCAAGAAAAGATTTTTACCATGTCTCTTGTGAACATCTGAAAGCATTACTCAGAGCCTGCTGTGTTTCCTTTCTTTCCCATGCAGAGAACAGTAATACCTGAGAGAATCTTTGTTATATGTGGATTGATTGTGTAGAATTTCTGGGACAGGAAGAAAGAATCAAAATATAACAGGAACAGTAAGAGAAAGGCTGAGTGTTCTTGCAGCATCCCAGAAAAAGACATCACAAATTTAGCAGCACGGGCTGTGCAGGAAGAAAAGGAGACCTACAATTCAAACCTTGTGATGACTGAACAAACAGGCAGCAAAACTGCAAAGTGCTGTCCTAGGATTGATGTGTGTCAGGATGGAGACAGTGTTGATGGCCACAGAAGTGATAGTTATGATCACCACACAAAATCACTACAGCCACTCTTAAATCAAGAAAAACTGTTATGGCTACAGCCTGTAAAGCCTGCAAGAAGGTCTTGCCTTGAATCTTGTTGAAAGACTACAATGTCTGCAGACTCCAGTGACCATTGCTGAATTCTAATGTCTGACAAGAATGACTGCATGAGAGAAGGTGTGTATACTGTCCATTTATTTACTCTGTGGGTCTTTGCCACAACTGGTCACAACAATCTCCAGCTTCAAACTTCCAGTTTTTAGCCAATCTGCCACAAAACCCTGAGTGGAACACCTTGAGGAGACAGATCCTCCATATTCCTGAGACTTTGTGTTCCCTGGTAGCTGCAGAAGAGGAGTTCCTTGCAACTCTCTATGCAGCTGGAGTGATGGCGGGTGCCTCTGATGTCCTGTCACAAGTGCAGAATCAAAGCAGAAGCCTCGTTAGTTTCAGCCTGACAATGCCTGTGTGTGACCACCTCCTCTAGGGTAGCAATTTTGACTGGAATCTATGTTAATCTCATCACTCCTTTGCACACTGCTTTCAAACCCAGTCCACCTAAACCATGTTATTCTTAAAAACCGCTGAAACCTTGGTGCCCTTAAAATACTTGCCTACCTTTTCAAACATTAAGAATCACATGCAGCTCTTGTATAATCCCCAAGGCAACTAATTCTGCCTGTTGACATTCACATGCTGCTCCAGCCCTCAGCTACAGAGCAAGACCTGAAATAGGATTTTCAAAGGCTTTTGCTTCAGAGCACAGCAGAGATCTTATGGAAGAAACACTTAGAACCCAGCCAGTGTCTCCTTTGTAGTGTGGTCATGGCACTGATTTATGCTGCAGAATGTGTGGCTTCAGTCTTTTCTACAGTGGTCTTTGAACCCATGATCCAGGCAAGGCATTGGTCATGAGGCTACTGGGTACTTTGGTGCTAATTTCATATCTTTTATTTTGGTGCTGTTCCAAACTTTTAGGCATGAGTATTTCTAGAGTGCCGTTAAGTCATCTACTGCTTTGTGCAGAGATCTAAGATTTCTTTTTTTTCCCCCTTTACCGTGAAAGTTTTGTTATTTTTTGATAAGTCAAAAAGATTCAGGAAAATCAATGAATATTATCCAAAGAGTTTGGGTATCTTCCTGTTGAAAAATCCAATAAGATCTTTCACTGATTTTTGGGGAGAGTTTGAACAGGCCTATGCTTCATTGTTTATATGCTTTTTAAAGACAGAGTACAACAGCATGAACATCTGTGCCAAATACAGTGATCTTTTATGAAATCTGAGTGGTTGCCTACAATAGATAGTTCTGAAAATGTCCAATGTGAGTTTTTTCAATGATGCCTGATCTTGAAATTTGTATGCTTTGGCAATAGAGAGATTTGGGGGGAAAAAAAAAACAATCCAAGAAAAAATCTACAGACTAGGAATTCTACATAAAGCACTTTTAAATAAGGTCACAAAAGAATACCATGACAACAAAGAAAAGATCAAACTATTCGTTATAAAGGACAAATCATATATTATCTTTATTATAAGCTTTATGATCTTTCCCCATTCTCTCTTACAGCATCATAATACACAATCTTGATTACAGCACCATGGAACTGTTATTTTTCCTCCTTATAAAAACCATTGAGTTGCCGGGAAATTTCACTGAGAAAATGCCTTCTGTATGTAAGAAAAACAAAATATTGCTCTTTAAAACAGGGGATTTGGCAGTTAGAAAAGCAAATAAAAAGCGTATAACTCATAACGAACCATAAAATGAACATTTAAAGCTAGGCATAGGCATGATAGTCCCAAAGCAGAGAAAAATCACCAGAGGTCAATGCAGGCAAAAAAATTAACCAATTGCTGCAAAATACTAGCACTTTCCTATAAATTTACTGCTTCTACTTTCTCAGTTCTGTGCTGGTTTTTGCCAGGGTAGAGTTCATTTTCTTCATAGTGACTGGTATGTGGCTATGTTTTGGATTTGTGCTAGACACAGAGTGTGTAGTGGAGATGGGTTTTGTTTATTGTTGAGCAAGGCCTTTTCTAATTTTCATACTGCCACATTGAAATGGTAATGTTTGTCTTCCCAAGCCATCATTGCATGCGATGGGGCCCTGCTGTCCTGGAGATGGCTGAGCGACTGCCTGCCATGAGAAGCACTGAATTCATTCCTTGTTTTCCTTGGCTTCTGTGGGTGGCTCTTGCCTTACCTTTATCTCAACCCATGGATTTTCCAGCTTTTACCCTTCCAGTTCTCTCCCTGATCCTGCTGGTGGGGGAGTGAGTGAGCAGCTGTGTGGGGCTTGGTTTCCAGCGGGCATGAAACCATAGCACCCCTCCTGTGTTAGAGCCATGTTCTAGTCGTCATGTGCTGGGCATCTTTACTACCTTTTCACTCAGAGCAACCTGTGATCTTAGATATCTTTAAGCTCTTTCACACATGTAAAAGTGACTGTTGTGAAAACCTTTTTTATATTTATATTTATGCTCTCTACAATTCCTGGAGGTGCTGTCTCTCCTCATATAGTCAGGTCTATTGAGTTTCTCATACTAGGTTAAAAAATATGGTCTATAAGTGAGTTGGAGTCCAGCTAATAAGAATTTCTAGGTACAATCCTCTAGGACATCCTGCCTGATCTTCCAAAAGATGTGGGTCACCCAGGAGTCTCTTCCTACACTTGATACTTGAATGAGGTATTGTAGTGGTTTGACCCTGGCTGGATGCCAGGTACCCACTAAACTCACTCTCTCATTTCCTCTGCAAATGGACAGATGAGAGAAAATATAATAAAGAGTTTCATGGGTTTAGGTAAAGATTGGGAGAGAGAATTTTTGCTGATCACCGTCATGGTAAAATAGATTCAGGTGAGGATATTAATTACATTCATTACTAACAGAATCAGAGATTAAGAATGAGAAGTAAAATAGATCTTAAAGACATCTTCCTCCCACCTCACTTCTTCCAGGTTCTACCTCCTCCCCCCAGTGGTGCAGGAAGATGGGAGTGGGGGTTGCGGTCAATTGTTTTTTTCTACCTCTGCTCAGAGAGAGGATCCTTCCCCTCCTTCCTTTGGGGTCCCTCTCATGGGCAACAGCCCTTCACAAACTTCTCTAGTATGAGTCTGTCCAATGGGCAACAGTTCTTCAGACCCTGCTGCCTCACGGGTCACTTTTCCACAGGGTGTAGTCCTGCAGACACAGGCTGCTCCAGTGTGGACTGCACAGGTCACAAGTCCTATCAGGAACTCCTGCTCTAGTGTGGGCTCCTCTCCCCATGGATCAGCAGATCCCTGCCAGAACCCTGCTCCAAAATGGGCCTCCCATGGAGTCACAGCCTCCTTCCAGCATCCTCCTGCTCCAGTGTGGGCTCCTCCACAGGCTGCAGGTGGATCTCTGGAACCTGGAGCACCTCCTGCCCCTCCTTCTCCACTGCCCTTGGTGCCTGCATTCTTGTTCACACATTGTCACTCTGCTCTTCTCTGGCTGCAATCTTCATCTGCACAGTAACTTTTTTTTCCTTCCTTCTGAAATAAGTTACTGTCACTCCTGATTGGCCCAGCTTTGACACGCACCAGGTCCGGCCTGGAGCCGGCTGGCATTGGCTCCTCTGGATATGAGGGAAGCTTCCAGCACCTTCTCACAGAAGCTTCCCCTGTAACACCCTGCTATCAAAACCTGGCCACAGAAACCAAATACAGATGTATAGGATATTCTGACATGTCTCAAAGAAGTGCTTTCAGCACTTCAGCTTTTGGTACTTCCTTTTGGCAACAAAATCCCATTCCTATGGTGACAGCCACCTCTCCTAAATTCAGGTGCCAGTTATGCCAACATCAACATTGAAGTTTGTTGCCTATTCAGCGGAGATCCACTTGATAGTCAATGACATTTAAATCATGATTCTCTAGACTAAATGTCAACATCAATTTTAAAAATCAATGAAACACGTTCTAAACTTCTGTAATTAGTATGGGAGCCCCTGGTAAGTTGTACACATGGACATATGTAGGTAAAGTGTGTAAATCCCACCCTGCCTCAAATGAGGCAATGTATTTCCATATAGGTTTAGGGCAATTAGTCTTTTTTTCTTCCTCTTTTTCTTTTAATAGTCATAACTAATCTATAAAAGATGCGTGTGTGGCTGTAATAGGTTTGAATATTGTTTTTTCTCCAGGGAGGGGGGATATTTGGGTTGTTTGGCTGTTAAAGCATTAAAACCATTTTGTGTTTTCCCCAAAATTTCCATGAGCGGAGAACAGAGCGGAGTCAGCTGATCCTGGCTCCAGGGACCTTGGGCTCAGTGAGACTGGAAAGAGATGCGGCAGGACCAGTTCAGGACCAGGCTCCTTCCCACAGTTTCTCACAACACTGGACTCCCTCTCACCTCGGTAAGCTCCCGACCCCATGCACCTGCTTCTCCTGCTGAGCTAGGCAGCCATTCAGGTGTGGAGTCCTAGCCCAGACACCCACCACTTTTCCTTTCCCTGCACCACCGTTGGTGCAGGAATCAGGGTCACAGTGAGCACAGAGGTGTCCCCCTCATCAGTTACCGTTGCAGTGGGGAGACCAGGAGCTCAGCACTCTGGTAGCCCCGTGCTGCCCGGTGCTGAGCCCTGGTTTCCCGTCGTCTCAGTTGCGAGTGGGATGCTTGCTGGTAGGACAGAGCAGTGGCTGAGCAATGGAATGAGGAGCACACGCGCTCGAACCTGGGATGCTGGCACCAGCACAGCACTCTGTTTTTCCCAGAGCAGCCCCGGCTCGAGGTGGCAGGTCGGAGCAGGGATGGAGACAGCTAATTCCAGCAGCAAAGCAGAGCAGGGTCACCCCATCCTCATGCTGCCCAGTGGTGCTGGCGGCGGCAGGCAGCAACGAAGCTCAGTGTCTGTGCCCACGGTGACACAACGAGCTGGGCTGGGCTTGGCAGTCACTCAGGTGCAGAGCCCGGGCCAAGCGTGGCACGGCGGTGTGGAACGGTGCAAGGCATCGGTTTTCTTCTATCAGGCGGCTGGCAAGAGCCCCACCGGAGATGACTGCAGCCCTGCAGCCCTTCCCTGCTCCACAAAGAGGTGTGTGGTGGCAGCTGCCTGTACGTGCGGCTCCCACTGCCCGTTTCTGGTCTCTACTGTTGGCAGGGGCCCTGCAGTCAGTGCAAATGGCCCGGGAATGCCCCGCGGCTGACAGTGGTGGTGGCCGCCGGCCCCTGGAGCCTGAGCACATGGCGAGTTTTGTGGGAACCATCATCTTCCCTATGGTGAAATCCCAGGCAGAGGGGAGGCGCCCAATGCCACCATTTTTATCTTTCAGAGGCTCCGTGACTGGGAGATTACCATCATTGAGATGGCTTGCCTTTCCTTCCCCCTGCTCCTCAGCTCACCAGCTGGCTTTGAGGAACAATTTGATTTTTTTATTTTATTGTGTAACATTGTTGGGTTTTATACTGTGTGCGTATTTTGTTTAGTGTCTGGCGATTCTATAAGGTCTTCAGAGTCCTAGAAAAATAAACCTGTTGCTTGCTGTTGAATCTATTCAGTCTTTCGTCACTGTTGAGCCCCTTAGTGGTTCAAACTACCACAGTGGCAAACTATTAAACTTAGGACAGATCTTAGAGATGAAGATACCCCCTCAACAGACTCGTCAGTGCTGGAAGATGTGGATTAAGAGATGGTCACCTCTTATTTAGAATCATGCATGAGTCATTTTTGTTCCTGTGAAGTGTGTGTGTGTGTCTGTGTCTGTGTCTGTGTGTCTGTGTGTCTGTGTGTCTGTGTGTGTGAGGGAAGGGAGGAATGGACACAATCAACATATTCTGACTACTGATGTATAATTGTTCTTTGAACTTCAGACTTGCTGTTGACTAGCCAATATAAAAAAACCTGATAATGACAAAATGTTGAGGCCATTTTCACATGCTCTGATTATTACCTTTACAAGATAGAAGAGAGGCACATTGATGGGACTTTCATATTATAGTTAAGAAACATAATTTTCTTTTTATTGTTTCTCTCTTAGCTTTCTCACTTCAGTTTTTCCAATTATTTTGATTAAATTTATCCCACAATCTTATTTTTTCCTTGAAAATCTAATAGGTTAAAGAAATCACAGCTGATGATACAGTGAAGAATTGTTGTGGGGTTTATTGCTTTCTTCCTTTCTTTAGAAGTTACAGTTGTAGAACTTTAAATACTACATAAAACACCAAAATTACTCTGAAATGGTCTAATAATATAACAGAAGAAAATGCTGCTCTAAATTAGAAATTTACATCTATTCTCGCCTCTGTGTGCTGATCCATTTTTAAAGTGCTTGCAAGATCTTCTATCATTCTAAGGTCGGAAAATAGACTCTAGTTCTCTTGTAGAAGGAGATATTGTATTCCTATTGTTTGATAAAAGCAAAATAAAGGAATTCAATACTGTCACATATATAAATAATAAAAATAACCTCTTCTTGGTGAAACTGCAAGGTCAACTAGTTTCCTTACATTGATCAAAGTGATCACTTCCTACCTCTTTTGTCTTATGAAATACTTTTTTTTGTCTAATCCTGCTGTTGTGAGTTAGTTCTATTAGCTCCTCATTTATCTGTGAAATGTGAATATCAGCTCTTCCTGGGGCTCATATTGATAGGGAAGTGTCCAAAAGCCAGCTCTCTTTTGTTTTATTTCTAAAAAATACATTTACTTCCTAGGGCATTTATTATGTTTTTCCACCACTGGTTATGCTGCAAGAGAGCTGAGGCTCTCCAGTCAGGATCATCTCTCAGTGCAAGGTGCAGTACACTTTCCTCATTAGCTGTGTCTTATTTATGAAAAATACAAGTCGGTGTCCCAGTCAATAAAAAGGCCCAGGTAAGAGTGCACAACGCAGCAGGAGGAAAATCCTATGTTCAGACTGATCATCTTTATACTTATCTACTTGGACCTTAGTAAATCAATGCCAGATATATAAAATGAGGCAGCTAGAAATAGCTGAAGGTCCTTGCGTGATGCCCAGTTCTGGTAATTTGTCACAGGAAGCACAGATGGGGGGAATTCTTGAAGAGACTTTAAAGAAGGACTTAAAAGAGGGATGGAGTATAGAGATTATTCCTGAGTTGTAGGTTAGACTTAAAGAGTCTTCTTGAAAAGCTTATAAGGGATGCTACAAAGGAGTTGTGTGAAAAGGAGAGACCTGGCAAGAGGGAGGTCATGAAAATGTACAAGGGCAAGTGCAACTATTTTTGTAGAGATAAAGATGCAGAGGTAACCAACATTTCATGTCAGTGACATAGAGGAATTGAGAAGGGACTCAAGAAAATAGGTGTAGTGCCTATAAAAAGGTAACAGCATATCAGAGAGCAGCTTTAATAGTAGGGTAGCAATCAGAAGGTCAGGGGTGAAATCTAGACTAACATCTTTCAGCAATGCACACGTAAAGAAAGGCTTGAGTAAGAGGCCAAAGCAACCCATTTTGCTTCAGCTACATTTAGTTGATGGCAAGGGGAGAAGCACCACAAAGGTTGGTGGAAGGGCCATGCCAAAGGTTGAAAAGAATGTTTGCAAGCACTTGTCAAAATTGGTTGAGTAAAATCATGGATAGTGCAGAGTTTGATCTGAGGACTCCATAGAAATGAGAAGGTAGAAAAGCAAAATTGCAGAATCTAAAAAATGGAAAGAATAAAAGCATGAGCTGCAAAGGGGAAGAACTAAACTGTGGCTACAGGATACCTACTTACGGAGAGCAGAAAAAGTCTGATTCTAAGGAATAATGTAACTGACTGTGTGAAGTGTCTGAGGGGTCAAGGCAGATGAGAAGAAAAGAGACACTTGAATTTTATAATGACTGAGATCTCTGAAGTCCTTGAACAGCAAAGCAGAAAGGAGCCACAGACAACCATAAACAGTTCAGAATCCAGAAGGAGCTCAACCCCTCCTGTAAATGCAAATAGATCTGCTTTCCACAAATTTTATTTATCATGTGGAGTCTTAAAGTACAAGAATAGTGTGAGGGCAAAAATAGTATTTCATGAGTGAGAAAAGCATCACCATGGGTCCTTGCCTGAGAATACAGCCAGACTTCCTAACATTTACAGGAGATATCTCAAGGTCACTTAGAGCATTCAGAGACCAGGCACTTTCAGTGTCTCTGCCTTTTGACTTCAGCTCTTGTTTTGGTGACATCCTCTGTTGGTTTGGGAAATGGTAAGTGGCAGACTGGCCAGGAGCTCCTGCCTCCTCCCGTGCAGGGGACTCTGTGCGCTTCGATTAATTGCATGTCGGGGGCTGCTGTGCTGTCTCCTGAAGTGAGCATAAATCAGAAGTCAATTGTCCATTCTAATCAGATTTAGCCGGAATATATGCTACATGAAGTTTCAAGTGACTAGAATTATCTTACACACAGTAAACATTTCAGGTCTAATCTGATCATTTTAAGTGAAAACCAGTGAGCTCTAACTGTATGGAAGAAAAAGCCACACTGTAATCAATAAATAAGGAATCATCTGAGAAAGAGGACCAGTGTGTCCAATTAATCATCCTACTAGCTGATCATATTTAAGACATGAAGCAAATTAATCATATACATTCAAAAAAAATGGTCTTTATAATATACAAAGATTAACCACAGCCTTTGCTGTGGTAATTTGATTTGTGAAGATTTCCTCTGAGACAGCAATGGGATATGCTTGCAAATGAAACATATACAAATATACATAATTATTTTCTAACAGCTATTTTATTAATATCTGTGTGCACTTTTTCTTGAAGTGACTCTTTCTCATTAGTTGGATGTACGTTCTGTTTCTCAATGCTTACATGTGAGTCAGAAGATGTAACATGGTCTCTCCACTGGAATTTAATTTCCCAACATGAATCACGTTCTCATCACAATAATAAAAACAAACTTTGTTTCCAGATTGATTTTTTTCCTTTCCTTTGTTACTAGAATGTCTCCCTGTACGTAGTTTTTATAAGCACTTTTACAGATAGATTGATTTTTTTGTTACATGATGCCTGTTTTCATGGTAGCAACCAGTCCTTTCTTCCCTTGTTATACTGGTACTTTGAGGGAAGGAGAAAAGAATAAAGATAACAAGATTTTTTTTTCAATAAGATTTTTTTTTTAAATCCTGAAGTCTGGACACCCTTGTGTTTGTTGTTGAACACACCTTTTATTTCTACATGTGCTTCTATGTGCAATATTTCACTTCCCAAAGAAAGGGCAGAGCTGCACTCTGCTAAAGGATGCTAGCAATTTAAGTCAAATTTACCTAGATACTATGCATTTTGCAACAGTCTAAACAAGTCAAACAGAAAAAACAGTTTTCAATAAGTCTAAACAGAAATTTTCAATAAACCCAAATACAATCCTCAATAGGAATCAAGTAGCAAAATGTCTGTCATCTGCTGGAAGCAAAGTGGATCTTTATGTTCTATTCAGATAAGTAGTCACTGCATTTTTCTTAACCAAATATTGTAAGTTAAGAGAGAAGGAAAAGGTCAAGAAAGTGAATAATTTTTTATTGTATCTATAAACATATCCAGTTCTCTGAATTTTTGCTTGCACTTAGCATACATTTTTGCTATCCTGCCAGAGCGGAAGTCAACAAACCTTTTCCTCCCGAATGCATGGTAATAAACAAAAATATTAACTCATAAACCAAACAGTAGGGAAGCATCTTAGGTATTGCAGAACTCCTCGAAGACAGAATTTGTTTGGGTGTCTGTTTTACTGCTGTCATATCTACATTATAAATAAAGTGATGTATCACCTGATGTGGTGTTGGTACTGCATTTGGCTTCCTTGGGAAGAACATGCAAAACTTGGGGACAAAGTTCCATTCTCAAAGTGAATCCTTCCTGTTTTCTCTGCTTCTTAACATCTGCTTTTTCACAAACTTCTTCAGATTTGTCAATAAGTCCTTTAAGTTATTATTATTTATAGCTTCAATTTAAATCCCATTTTGATAAAAGTTCAACTTGTACTAAGTGAGGAATAAACCACGGTCAGAACATTCTCTGCTAAAAAGGAATATCTCCTAACAACAAGAAAAAATGTTTTTAATCATCTTCTACAGGGAAGGAGTTGACGCACAGGCAGACTGAGAGGTCTACTCAGGATTGGAAAAGTCTCTTCTGTGACAGATAAAACTGAACAAAAGAGAACTGTTTGATTTTTCCCTTCTCTGTTGCCTAGAATAATCTCAGCCATACTTTAGTTGCCTTAAACTGCATTCTCTTATGCATTTTTGTCATGTCTAAAGTTTTGTCTATTCACATTCTCCTATACTAATAAAAATACTAGTTTAAAAATTAATTTCCTGTTGTGGCATTTTTGATCCTGCCATTTTGGTCCCTGGTCCTCATTTTGAGTTTCTCGCTCTCCATCTCATCGAGCATACATACCTTCTTTATTAATTTCCAAGGTCTGTCACAGCCCAGACCTTGTCTATCCTCTATCAAGATGACAGCTCCTTCCTATCTATCCCAGACATGACCTGTCCAAGCTCACCATTTACTTAGGAGTGTCTCCCTCTAAAAATTCCCAAAACCATTTCGTATTTCTCCTTAAAATTCCTCTAGTATGTATGACAAGCTTGGCTCTGCCGGGCTGCAGTTGTGCTGAGACCAGGACAAAGCGTAGAGACTGGTATCAATGCATTGGCTCCTTCTGCTCTCCCATCTGTCTGCATCCCTTGCTTTGCACTGGAAGCTCTTTCAGCAAAGACCATAATTCTGTCTCCTAGTGGTAAAGCCTCTAGAAGAAGAGGGCCATGGTTCATGAGGGTGACACCTATTTCTAAAGCACTACAAATGGTAAATCAGTGTCATGACACCAGCAGTTAATTTGGTCGGTAACACCAGAACCAAAAGCAGTAAATCACTGAGCCCCAGCCTAAGCAAAGCACAGTGAAAAAAACCCAAACCACTGAACAGTTTTTATATATTTCACATCCATGAATTCAACATGGTGCAGGTTTTGCCTTTTTGTGACAGCATTGCAGTATTGGCTTGTGCTCAATATCACATCCTTTCTAACCTTCAAATACTAGTCTGTGTTTCTGCTGTTGCAATCACTCATTTGGGGGATGATCTATTTGACTGCTGAATAGTCTAACAATAAGATAGCTTGTGGAAATAGAAGCCTGGCCAAAAAGATTTTTCTTCTGAAGGCATCCTCTGCCAATAAGCATCAACAAAAGCTGTCCTGACAGGGCAGATATTTACATGTTGCTCTCAGATTCAAGTAAACCTGAAATTAAATTGCCAACGTCAGTGTTGGAGTTCAAACTATCCATAGGGGTCAGTTCAATGGCAGTGGTGTCTTTGCACTACAGCACGTCTTTCATTCCCCCAAGAGTTTTTTTCCACAAGTCGGGCAAATAAAATCACTGACATTAATTCAATGAGTTAGTTTTCGGGAGATTGGTCTCACTATGAGCTGGATTATTCTGAACATATGGAGACCCAGTCTGGCTATGAAGGATGACAGAGATTTGGGAATGCTGATTTTTTGGGGCTGAGTGAATCTTGTGTTAAATACTTTAACTCTTCATGTCACTATTGGGATTGATTTGTTGTTTGATCTTGTGGATTTTTTTTTAACTCTAACAATGTCAGTCATTGTAGTTAACTCCAGTTTAGGTCTCTAACAAAGCCCACTGAACTCAAATTTCAGAGATAAAAATCTCGGGGACATCCAAGTGAGTGAGAAGCCTAACTTGGGATTTTCTTTTGTTATTATTTTTTTAGCATTTTAGAGCTCAATCCATGGAAAGTGTGTTGTATGCTGCATAATTGCCATCACAGAACTTAGGTGAAGCAGCTTCTCTGTTGCTAACCAAATTCTGAAGGACCACAAAAATCTCTTTTCCCCGGATCAGACAACATTTATCCATTGTGAATAATCAATGTCTATCTCACCATTGTACTTTGTTTAAATTCACAATAAAGATATTATTGCACTACCATCTCTGTTACCTGAAAGGCCCATCTTCAAAGATATTTGAGAGTTGAGGGAACTTGTACATAACACTTTACCCTTCAGTCTATTGATTAGAACAAATATCAGACTTAGGAGATTCAGTGTCATGGAAGAAATTTTATTTGTAGGAAGCCTTTACAATCTCTGTCTTTTCTGCTGGAGCTCATTCCATTTTTAAGGAATAGTTGAGTATAGCTGAGTAGTAGTACTTGCAATAGTAATTGTTAATTGCAGCAAGCATTAATATTCAGTTTCTTTCTCTTCCCAATTGCCTCTGGTTTGCAGAATCATTCTCATGAGTTTTATGTCTTGGAGGTCTAACAATATTTAGGGAATCTAATCAAAGTGAAACAGCTTGAGTGGGAGAACTTCAGAGCCTCTTTCTCCAAGCTCTAGAGCTCCCCTTCAGGTCTTTTCTCACAAGCTAAAGGGTCTTATGACAAAGGTGGGAATGAATGTCCACAGATGGAAGATGAGTCTGAGGCTGGATTATCCATGAGGCTGGGGATTGTTCAACGTCGAGAAAGAAGAAAGTGACATCAAAATTTCTCAGCACAATCTCATTCAGGTGTGCAGTTCCCTAAAGCCAGGAGTTAGTAATGTGCTCAGTCCTGGTGGGATGGCTCACTCTAATTCTTTCCTTAGGATTTTTGGTTGGCTACAGACGGCATGATAGGGGACAGGGCTCAATTCGAGACTTTTTACATCTTCTCAAGCAATTATCTCCCTGCCTGGTGAAAGCAATGTCAGCAGCAGATGCTGTGTTAAAGCTATCTCACTTTGGACATATTTTTTGGAGCCTCACATAGTACAAGTTTTGGATTAGTTCTACCCCTGTGTCAAATGGTTCAGTCACTGAAGTCGTACTTACACTTCATTTACCCTGAAGTGATGTGTACTTTAAAGCTAGTGGTCATAAAACATTATATTTCTCAGACTTGCAAATAGATGCAGTGCCATATACTTCAATGAGTCACACTTTTTTTTTTTTTTTTGACAAAGAATTTGCCTCTTTTTAGAAAGTGCTTGAATGTCATGTAGATGTGGTACAAAGCATATAGCTGACACCTCTGCCTTTTCATCTTCCAGTTTACTGGATGGCTTTAAAATTAAACATAAATTGTTCTTAAACACTATGCTTTCAACCAACAGAAATGTAGAGGATTAGTGCAAGAATTCAGATGGGACAAGATAAGAAGTTTACAATGCTCTCCTCTAACTTCTTATTCCCTGAATCTACAAAAAACTGATGTAACTTAGTCTTACTCCAGACCATAATATAAAATCAAAAGAGGATTTTTTATCTTTTATTCAACACAAGGTAAGCTGTTTCAAAAGAGGGGAAATGATAGGTTTTCCAAAAGCTCACCACAGGCTCCCTCTACAAGGTGGTTAAGGCATTATATTTATTTCAGCATAGATGGTAATTAATCAGAGCTACTATTCAGGTGTGCTGAAACCTAGCCATTTTCACTTGATTTTGCAGGTCTTGAAAAAGATTTCCTGCACAACTTGCTCTCTGTTCAGTTGTACCAGAGAAAGTACCTGTTACCTCAACAAGAAAGCTGTTAGACCCATCGCACAGTTTGTCAGGATAA
This sequence comes from Serilophus lunatus, assembly GCA_013399895.1. NCBI lineage: Eukaryota > Metazoa > Chordata > Aves > Passeriformes > Eurylaimidae > Serilophus > Serilophus lunatus. The sequence goes on along the minus strand of VXBA01005793.1, from coordinate 209,383 downwards.
TTCAATTGATGTTTTACCTAGAACCCTGCAGGACCACAGCTGCTGTAGTGGATAGACCTTTGTTAAGCCTTAAGTTACTGATTTAACAAGCTGTGCTAATGAAACAGGATTTTAATGAGGTGCTTTTAGGTAGATTTAATGTATTTTCCTCTTCATCTCAGCTATATATTTCCAGAACTTTTTTTACAACACAGCTCAAAAAGATGCCTTCCATTTTCAACTAGAATGACCCTTGATATCTTATTCAATAGAGGAGCATATAATATTCAGATATTCCAATCAAATTCACAATGGTTGTAGCCTTTCTCTAAGCAGCAGCTACTCACCAAGCAAAGGATCACGATACCAGGCGGGAGGCCCTTTAGCCTGACTCATGATAGTTCACATGTCCTCTGATCTCAAATTAGATTTAAAATTTTACCTTTGATAAGTGATGTATATCATCTTTCAAAGTGCCCAGCTGTAGCATTTAGGAAATTGTTCACTTTTTTAATGACAAATATTAAAATCAAGCTCTTTGATTTCGGAAATCAACATGTTTATTTATCAGCTCCTCCATTTGATCCATGTTCCCGTAGCCATTAGCAGAGATAATGACAAATTGCCCTGTGTGACTGGGATGTGAGCTGAAGCCTCAAATAGCAGAGAAGTAGCACACAGATCACCCAGCATAACTACCTTCCTTGAAAGCTACTCTAATTTTATAAAGCAAGTTGTCAAATCGATGTCTCTGCTGTCAAACACAAATATATTTTTAAAGGAATGCCTCAAAAATCCATAGAGGAAATGCAAGTCCAGCACGACATTTGTTTGATTTCATTCCTCAGGCGATACCATAAAAATTGATTAGACCACATTTAATGGAGAAATCATTTGGAATCTAATTCAACCAACTCCAGAAATATTTATGAAGAACAGTTAAAAACCACTGATATGATACAGGATGATGCTTGTTGTAGTATTATTAATAGCTAAGAAGATGCAGCTTCAAAAGATTTCTGTAGGAATTCTGTGATACATTTTCAGTAGCCTTTGAACAATGAATTGTAATTAAAACAGCACAACATTCCAAATTGCTATTGGCTAAAGATGGGCTTTGTATGACTTGATATTTATCCATTTTGACCTTTAATGTCTTTTACAATAATTGTCGATCCAGTAAAAATCTACTTTATCAGTCTTGCCCTAGTAGAAATATGACTGCAAGCTTTCACTAGTAAGACCCATGGCAGTCTGTTGCTTGAAGTCATGACTTTGTTTAAATTGTTCTTCCACATTTAGAATTGTAGAACAATTTGAATTGGAAGGAATCTTAAAGATCATCTTGTTCCAACCTTCCTGCTATGGGCAGGGACAACTCCAAGCATAGTTGCTCCAAGCTCCATCCAGCCTGGTCTTGAACACTTCTAGGCATGGGGAGGATATCCACAACTTCTCTGGGCAACGTGTTGCAGTGCCTCACCACCCTCACAGTGAACATTTTTTTCTCAATATCTTCCAAACTTACTCTCTTTCTCTTTAAAACCCTTCCCCTGTGTCCTTTTACTAAATTATCCTGTAAATAGTCTCTCTATGTTGGTCCTCTGTGATCTGTGATGAATTGCTCTGAATGATCTGGATCTAGATGCCCAATAGTAATTAATTTTCTGATAAAGAATGTTTGCCGTCCTTTTATAGTACAGATCTGTCTGAAATCTTCACAACTGGGAAGGAAGAACACTAGTCAGTACAATAAAGGCAATAGTATTTTTAGCGCATTGAAATGCCTTCTTGGTGCTCTTCAAGTGTTTCAATTACTCTTTTCTTCTCCTCCCTTCATAAAATATTTATACATCTTTGTAAAAAGACCTAACCAACCAAAAGTCAGACAAATAAAACCACCAAAACAAAACAACAACAAAAAAAAAAAAAAAAAAA
>VXBA01005793.1:180716-207429 GCA_013399895.1 Serilophus lunatus | reverse complement strand
AAAAGGAAAGAAAGAAACAAACAAAAAACCCACAAAAAAACCCAGAACCAAACCTGAAACTAGTGAAAATATCTTTTTCTCTGAAGGACTGTCATCCTAGAGGGCACCTGCCAGACCTGTGGTTCAGCAGAATATCTCTTGGAGGAAGGGAATTCTCTGAAATCTGAGGTAGGCTACCTCTCGTGTGGTATAAACTGGACCAACACAATGTGCTCTTCTTCACAGCTATGCTAGCTCATAGGGTAGTAGAAGAAGGCTCTGTGAAGTGGAGCCTTTTTCATACCAAGCCACTGAACCAGTGCCAGCAAATGCTCATAGTAGAGATAAAGCTTTGTTCTTAGTCAAAAGACCACAGCTAGAAGGCTGTTATGTACGTTGAAGCCTATACTCTTATACACATACAAAATAAAATAATCTAAAGGCTATATTCCCACATTATCTCATGTGTCTTTATGCTCTTCTCAGCAGACTCAGCATAGCAGCTTGTCTGAAAGATAGGTGATATGACATCAAAAAAATTAACATCTAAAATTTAACATTTTAAACTTTATACTTCAGTCTCTTATCCCTGACTGTCTATAATCAGGAAAACGTCTTGGTATTGTGAGAGAAAAATGGCTGTTGATTGGCAGAAATTTTATGTACATAGTGATTTTCTATTTTGATTTTTCCAAAGGGCAAAGTACCTGCCCACAGATTCCTCTTGGTGACCAGGGATGTCATTCATCCAAGTATGCAGCTCATTTTTGGACTGCACATAGCAGCCCTTGTCACTTTCTTCAGAGAAATCTCAGCTGTGACAGAACTTCACAGACCTCTGGAGAAACTGCAGCCAGGTTCTGTAGTGCTGGGTCCCAGGATATCCCAGATGTCCTTATCTTATATCTTGAAGAGAAAAAAAAATCAGGAACAAGACATCAAACCCAAGTTTGGAGACTGTAGACTGCAGAGTTCCATCAGATCATCTTCTTAGAGTCACATAGATTGTAAGTCTTGGAGCAGATCAGATCAGTCCACTGAGATGGAAAAGACTGAGAAGACACACGTCCACAGTCACACTGCACACCCTGCACTGCATATGTTGCAAATAGGACATGGCCCTGTTCCTTCCCTCACTCCAGAAACCCCTTGGTCTTTGATTTAATCCTAGGGATAACACATCATTGATTAATTAACTCATTCCAATATTTCTTGATAATCCTGAATGAAAAAGAAAACAGCTGGCTTCCCTTACCAGAATAGCACTGAAGATTTTGACACAATACTTGCTAAAAATTATTACAGTGTGGGAAAAGATTCCTCAAATGCGTTGGGAAACATCTTTCATTCTCTCTGCTCTTCATGATCCTATATCAAGTGAAGGGAGTTATTCCATTCCTGGATGTATGTCCGAGCAGTCTGGTCTAGGGAAAGGCCCATGATGATTTTTAAGGTCCTTTCCAACCCAAACCGTTCGATGATTCTGTGATTTATGGCCACTACCTTCGCAAAACAACAAGTTCTGAACAAGAGCCCTCATCAGCTCAGCTTGCAGAAGGACAACTACCCACTCCACATGGGACACTACCAGGAAACTGCAGGATGGACAGAAATTAAACTCCTCAGAGGCCAACATCTACCTACAGAATGACAGAGAGGGCAGCATGTCCCTAACCAAGACTGAGCCTATTGTGACCTTCTGGGAAGGTCCAAGACACAGAATCATGTTGGGAAGTGAAAATACAATGAGAGGAAATATGTGGATGTTGCATTAATAGGGCAAGTTAGAAGTAGTTCCTTTTCCATGGAATATCCAGAGGGCTGAAAACCATTGTGAGAAGTCTGGAGAATCAAACTGGGGACACGTAGCTGCCGTATGCGACATTGCAGGGAGAAATATTTTTCTTAGCCTTTCTGTACACACACTGTTATCTGACCCTAGTTCTTTATCCCCAGAATCACTATCTGCTGCCCTCACTCTCTAAAAATAAAAATTCTCCTTGTTTTATTCAGAAATGATCCCATGGGAAGGGAATTGGGAGTCAGAAAATGTAGATTGGGTTTTTCTGGTCATGTGTCATGGTGAGGGCTCCAACCAATAATCTGTGAAGTTTACATCAAAACCTCATATATCTCAATGGGGCACTTTCTGCCACCAAGAATTCGTTTGTGTACAAAATATGCATATAAACCACATTTATTTGATTGGGATAATTTGAAGGAAATGACTGGTCTAAAGAGATAGGTCATGCAGGACTTATCCACCTTGTGGTGACTGCTGTTTTTAGTGTAACTGGATGATTTTATGCCTGTGGCAAGACTTACTCAGAGTCTTTTTTAATGCTGAAAATCATATTAATGCGTGAAGGGCTGAGCAGACAGGTTTACCTGTTGCTTGCCCAGGAATATGTGAGAATGAGAATCACTTGGCACCTCTCTAATATGAAGGATTTTGAGAAGTAACTTCTCTAAGGAATTGGATGCAGTCACCTTCTAACTGATCCTGCAGTAAATATTAGAGACATCTGTGAGTTTTCCTGTAGAACTGTGAAACAGTTAGGGGTGGATTAATGGACTGAATTAAATGTTGTCATGACTTGTAAAGTCAGTTTACTTAGACTGTAATTATAATCTGCCTGAAATGATAGGGGCTGTGATGTGGTTTCATGGATCCTAGCTGGGGAGACCAGCTAGCACAGGAGGGAGTGGGAGGGATGCTTGGATTCTGACAATGCCAACACTGTGGTGTGCTCCTACACAAAAGGGGAATTCTCCTTGAGCACAGCCAGAGGTGTGTCTTGCTGAAGTATGAAGATTTGCAGCTCTTCAGATTTTAATGCTGATGAACACTTAGAATAGAATCAGCAATTTGCTGAAAAATTGAGGTTTTGGTGAAGGGGAGATAAAATAAGTTTTATTTTTCTATTTTTTTAAAGCCTGTGTTGCATTGTAAAATTCTAAGGTTTATTTTTCATACATACTTTTACAGCAATAATGAATTAAGGAAATGAGCAGTAAAATCTCATAAGGAATAAATCTTTTATTTTATGTACTAGTACATCTAGAAAAAACCATTGTAAAGCATATAAGAACTGGTATATATTTTAAGTTTTAGAGTAAAGGAAAATGATTTTTGATTTCACTTTTGTTTTGCTAGGATCCAGGATGATCACGTATCTTTTTTCATTTTTGAGCAAACTACTTTTTACAATTATTAAATTCAATGTCAAACCATAAATGAATGTACTTCACCTAGCTCCATCTACCATTTGAGCTCCATGTTATTAATTCATAAATCACTGAAAAAAGGATTTTAAGAATACTTATTTCTAAATTTGCAGTGTATTTTTTAACAGCTGCAGTCTAATAAAAAAGATAGAGAACCAAAAAAGCTATACAGATATATGTCATTAAAAAAAAATGACATACCAGAATAAGGAAAAATACTTATTATGTAGATTTCATTAAGTAAATCGTAAAAATTACATATCTTACACAATTTTCAGAATTTTTGGTGCTGTTTTCCTAATTCATCAAGGTGAATTTTTCAAAAATGACTTAAGCAACTTTTTCCATGAAACTTATTGACCCTGGATCAAAGCATTAAGTTTGGAATTTTTCTTAGGCTCTTTTGTTATTCTTATGTTATTTTTAAGGGGAGTCAAATAAAGAAGTTTTGTTCCACCTGCCCAAATGCTCTGTTTTCTTCCATACAGGTAAGCTGAATCATCTCCACTTTTTGAACTGAGAAAAATGTTTAATGATAAGGCTAAGTTAAATTAGAAACTGTTTAATCAAATGTATGTTAATGATACACTCTGGAATGGTTTATTTAAAGTTACAAACTTCATAATTTAGAACTTTATCAGTGATACTGTAGGGGAAGAGTGCAACTTGTGCAAGAGATGGTGAGGAGATAGGCTGATTTAAGGATTTTTTCTTTTTTTGTTCAAGAGACTTTTGGTAGCTGGGGAGCTTAGGCTCAGATATCTTTCCCTCTCCAGCCTTTTAGAACAGTTTACTCCCTGAAAATGACAACTGTTTCATAGACGACCTTGGAGACCCCACAAGCAGGAGAAGGCAGGCTATTAAGAAAGTTTGGAGAGAGAAAGGCTTTTGCATTCTTTCATGCCTGGTGTGTACACACGCCATTAACCAGCATTCTCACCTTTCAAAAATAAATTTTCCCTGACTCCTTCCACTGCCTGTCATTTTGGGGGTACCTGCATTGTCTTCCTTCATTGATACTAAAATTAAAAGATCTATGTTTTGATGTTTCTCACTAACTGTAACATTTACCTCCTCCTTCCTGTGGCTCTGTATGTTTGTTTGGAAAATCATTCTCTGGGAAACACTGGAAAATGGAAGCTGGATCTGCTTCCCAGTAAAGACACTGAAGTCTGAATGACAAATTTTTAGCAAAGCAAAGGAAAACCATATCTGACGCAAGAATCTGGTCCCAAATCAGCACAAATATATTAATGGTATCAATAATAATATATTTCAGTTTAATTTTATCAAAATAGGGACCATTTATGAACTAAGGCCATGTAATCAGACACCATGGACCAGTTGATTTTAGGGACAATGACTCAAACTGTGACATTGGTATCACTTTTCTTACGTACAGATCAAGGGTTCAGCCTCTGATCATTTTTATGTGAATCTAATCCTGGAGCCATGCACCTACATCTGTACAAACTCTTTAAAATTCAGTTAAGGGATACTGAGATTTAGAAGCAATGACTTGTCATACAATCATTCTCTAAATGTTTGTCTAAAAGAACATTACAATATTTTTTACACCAATGTGGACACAAACTGAAACAGAGAGGACGCATTGACCTGCTGCTTCATGTTCACAGTTAAAGCCTCAAACTCTTAGAATGCATTTTTTCAGTTTCATTAGTTTTCTAATAGATGGAGACACTGATGATTCTTATCTAGTCTAAATAAAATACTACTGACCATTGATAATTAATTTTTTAACTAGAAATTAAAGAAAAAATGCTGTTGGTGGGAGCAGTAGAGATTTCTGCCCCCGTGTTCCTTTCTCATAAAGGGAAAGAGAATGACTAGAAATTAGGAGGATTTGGGCAAAGGGCTGAAAATACGTACAGATGAGTCAAAATCTCTCCCAGGAGAGATCATGGACTAAAAAATATGTTGAGAATTGTCCAGCAGAAACCTGGACTGCGGGTCAGGGCACTTGTATGCTGGAGGCATTGAAAGTGGTTTGGTGGGGTTACTGAGAGTATCTGAACTGTCACAGTGTCCAGGCACAGTCTGCAAGTCTGAACGACCCCCAAACTTTAGTTGCTCTAGAATTGGGTCAGCAGTTCACAAGTTGAGGTGGTGACCCAAGGAAATGTGGGAAGACACTGAACTGTGAGAGGTAAATCCCCTTTGACAGAATATCATTTAGAGATGGAGGGAGAGAGAATATCAGGAATTGTTGGTAACTCACATTTACAACATGTACTTTAATAAATTGGGCTAATAATGTATATTTTTAAAATTTTTGTGTAGGATTACTCCCCCTGTACACTTTGCATTTCCATCTGTGTGACACATTTATAATGTGCCCAAGGTATGAATGGATTTGAGAGTTTCTGTTAAGTCACAGGGTCTCCAAGATATGACTTCTGTAGAACAGCCATTTCAGGCAGATCTCTCCAGGCACCCATTCCCCCTGTACTTATCAATCTGCAAAACAGCAATCTTAGCCCAATACCTGGAGATAGGACCACTGGTACGAACTTTTCTTCTGAAAAAAAGGTGATTGTACCATGCGATTATTTTTGTTTACGGAGACCTCAAGGCTCGAATGAATATTGTTTGTTTGTTAGCTGTTTACAGCTGAAGTTTAAGATGTGACTAAATATAGTTTAATAGTTCCTTCAACCCCATTTTGCATCATGACATGGCAAGGCTTTTGAAGAGTAAGTAGGCCATCCAAAACAAAAGCAGAAAATTAAATTCAGCATCCTTTATGTGTGGTGTTTTCCAAGGCTTCTGTTACTTTCATGACATCTTGCCAGAGCTATTTATGTCTGTGGGGAGTTAGGAAAAAGATCACATATTGTATAGAGAGCAGACTGTTAAATTTATGCAAAGTGAAGAAAAGTGTTATCTCAAAAAATATTTATTTCATAGTTTTTGCCTTGAGGATTATGCTTTGTTACATCTTTGAGCAGTGCTATATTAACACCAGGTTTAAAATTCTTATAAATATTAAGAACAGGTTACATCTGGAGTATTTATATAAAGCAGTACATCAAGCTTACCATATTGTAGAAAGAAAGCAAAAAACCTTTACTGCACCACTGTCTATCCTTCAGCAGACTTAAAACTGGAAAGATCACTAAAAGAAAAGAAAGATGTTGAAAGGAAGCAGAAAGATGATGCACTTGCTTATTCAGTATTTTTCTTGTTTTCACATGAAATTTAATTCCTTTGTAAGAGGCTTGAATAGTTACAGCAAGATTATGGCAGCTCAGAGTGCAAGGTAAAAATATCTGTGTCTGCAGCAACAAATGTTGGTGTGCAAGCAGATCCTGGCTTTAATGGATTCCTCCACTTTCATTTAAACTATTCCCTTGCATAGGAAATTTTGTAGAAATGTTTAAGGTTATCAAACAGAATTTCCATGTTAAAAAATTACATGTTAAAAACAGTCTTTCTCCAAGGATATCTAATTAAATACATGTATCATTTTAATAGTGGAGTGGTTTGATCTTGAGTACCAACTCATTTTGCTCTTCAGGAAGGAAGGCATTCTTAAAAGGAACTCACAGTGACAGGCTGACCTAAGTGAAATACTCTCCCCTAGTCCCCCTCACAGCCGTATGGATGCCAATATTGTGAAATGATTACTAACAGTGGGAGTGTTGGTAGGTGTTAGAGCAGAAAAAATTTATTTTTATAGCCCTGATCATCTGCATGTAGGCATAATTTAACAAGAAGCAGCCAAAACAATNGGGGGGGGGGGGGTAGTGGATTTTTTAATTTTCAGAAATTTTCATTCCCTTGGATGTTGCTTTCTACAGCTTCCACTGATGTCAGATGAATGCTTCATACATAATTCCTCTAGTTTCCTAAATGGAAGCAGACTTCTATGCTGAGGTCAGTTTTCTCTATGAAGAGCCACTGAAGGTTGGATGGTGCCTTTTCCGGGGTCACTTGTATGTAGGCATCTTCACAGAAAAGATGTCAGGATGTAATCTTTACTCACAGAGGATGTCTCAGAATATTAAATATGAATGAACTTGGATTTCTGCTTAACTCCTCTAGGCCTACTCCAGTTCTTCCTCTAATCTTCACTTTTTCCCCAAAAGAAATGATCATATTTAGCTGAAAAAGGTCCTCTCTCCTGTGTTTTACTCCCTTAATAGAATAAAAATCACGGACCCTACCTATGTCTTTTCCAACAAACAGTTCTATGTATTTTGTTCTTCAAAAGCAGGAGGGAGATCACACGCCTTCCTTGGCAAGTTGAGCAGGTGCCTGCTTGAAAAATAACCACCAGCACAAACTTTTCTTATGATTCAGTATGCTCAGAAAATCCCCATATTTTCATGCCCGACCTCTGAACCAGTTGTCACTCCATGTTTATGCATGTACAAAGAATATCAAATGCCCAGCTGTCATACAGCACTGCTGGGATGTATTTTATTGGGCTGCTGTCTTTTTTTGTTGTTTTTTTTCTCTGTTAGTAAAGACTGGAAAAGGGAGGAGGGAGGATCTTTGACTTCATCCAGTTTATTTTGTATACTATGAAAGAAAGATGTAACTAATTTTTTATCCTCATCCCTGGGCTAAGGATATAACACACAGGCAGTTCATAAGCTGACAATATACCCTTTCTGGCTATTCTTGGCCCTGTAACCTTCCTATCCTGGCATTGTTCAGCCCTAGAGAGCAGAATAATATTTCACTCTTTTGCAGCTCATGGTGTTTGCCAAGTTTAAATGTGGAACTACGTTTTCCTGGGAGTAAACAGAAGGCATGAGAAATTTTCCTCCCATTTAATGTGTTTTGAGTGTTGTTCTTTCTGTTCACTCTGAGACCTAGTCACCTCTTGCACTTGAAACCATTTCAGCTCCTCTGTCGTAATTTTTTAAGTAATATACATTCCTTCTCAACTATTTTGTTTTTCTGCTTATACATTTAGAACTTCCAATGTTTTTTAAAGTGTTTCATCTGTCATGGGAAGAGATAATCTCTTTAAGGCTTTGTTTTAAGAGTTTCGAAAACTCAGAAGTGGGATAATGCCCCCTCCCTGTGTTTGTTTCACCGTGGTACCATTTTAAAAGCCAAACCTTTAAGTGAAAGATCAGCAGCACTCCTAATACAGATGCAGACCTTTAGGAAGCACATCAATGCAAGCCACTGCTCTCAGGGCTTGTAGATTTGAACCCTGTCAGAGTTTATCTGCTGCCAGCTTCAAACTGTGGTTTGACATTTCTGGTCAAGAGGGGTGCCCTTGTGAGTCCCGAGAGGGGATGAATCTGAAAAGACAGAGAGCAGCATATTGTCTCCCTACAGCAGTTCACTGCCAGCTTCCACTGCAGAGATACCTGTTACCAGCAAGACATTGCTTTGAGGAAGATCATCACAGCATGATCTTACTTGTGCCTGCAGTAGCAAGCCGTCAAAGCACAGCAAGAGAGAGAGAGATGGCAGGAAGCATCAAAGGGGAACTGCTAAAGACTGAATAGGAATGAAGATAAAAGCTTCAGCCAGTGTAACTCCCTTCCCAAAGGGAGGGAGCAGAAGTGCAATGTAAGAAGGAGTGGTCACAGGAGACCTCAGGGCCAATTCATTCCTCCTGTAACCCAGCTGTTACAATAGGCTGGGATCTCAAGTAAGAAAATCATGAGAAAATTGCTGTGGTGCACAAAAGATGCTAAAGATGCTTGTAAAACACTGCAGTGCCATGTCTCAGGGCTACTGGGGACTGAGGCACTACATTGCATTTTTTCCTGATTTAACAGATGAGCTATGGTTCAAAAATTCTTTAGCACTGCAAAATCCACACCTGGTTTCATTCATAGTAGTATAACGATTGTGTAAAAAGCATCAGGCAAGACACATGGACCTGAAAAGGGCAAGGAGTCTGCTGGCAGCCACAGTCCAAGTGTTTGTCAATACCGAGATAGATTGCCCTCACTGTCTGGAGAGAAACTATGGGGATCACTTCTTACCAGTATAAGAATGCAACTCTTTGTCTTTCTGTGGCTTAGGAAAACAAGAAAGCCATTTCCAGGATTTTCTATTTTCAGTCCATATTAGGCACAAGCTGGAAAGATTAGATCTAACTCTTAAGCCAGTCAAGAACTCCCACTCCTCTTAGATGAGGCTTCAAGACACACATCCCTGTGATAGGGATAGAACTTCTTTGGGCTCATGCAGATGATCAAGATCCAAGATCAAGGCTTGATAAATCTACTAAATGTATTCAGCTTCAGAAACTAAGAGATGATCTCTGGTCAGTTGTGCCCAAAGAGCATATCTCATAAGGTTTTCATATTGTAAGTGCCACCTCTTTTCATTCCTGACTCTACCAGGAATTGGCATGAAAATCAGCAAATATACCTCCTTTTGACCCTCAGCTAGAGCTTTGATTTCAGGAGACTCACAAAGAGAATTTGTTGTTGATATTGGTGAGAAGCTCTCAAAATTTGTGATGGCAATTCTGCTAGGCAGACTGCCTGTAGGGTTATAAGCCATAATATAGGTAAAAATAACTCCTAGGAAAATAGAATAAAGGAGAGAGCTCTGTATGAACACTTCAGAAGCAGAAGGAAACCAAGGAATCACTGAGATGTTAAAATAACAAGCAAATACGAATATTTAGAAAATTTGGGGAATAGCAGAGATCCCATGGATTTGTCAGAATATGGACCTCTATTCATTTCGATAAGAAACTGGAGGCAAGACAGAAGAATGGGAAGCTACTTTCACTTTTGCAGGCCTAATAAACAGATGCTGCTGTCATAACCGTATGCATAAGGCTTCCTCTTGAAAGCATGTGTGCACTAGTTCTGCAGGACACTACATATTTACTGAACGTGTTACAAAAATAAGTCACCTGGGCTAGTGCTTAAGGGCTTAGGATTTTCCTTTCCCTGAAGTGACAGTGTTAAACAGGACCTTGCAGTGTTTGACACTCTACAAACGTGACTGTGAGCATGGCTGTTGCACTGGTGTGGCCCACACAGACTTTGGTCTGAGGCTGGACTGACTGTTGTCGTGTGTTACGGGGTGAAGCTTTCTTTGCCAAGATGTACTGCAACTTTACCATCACAATGTAATTCATTGATCATGGGGCCATTGAGATCATATTCAAACTTAGAACTTGCTAATGAAGAAGAATCTTAAGCACTTGCTTGACTTAGAGGATTTTTTTATCACAATTGTAGACAGAGGATGTACTATATCACAATTCGTATTCTTCTCCTCTTATAAAGATTTGTACTCTGTAGCAGGACTAAGCAATTAGAGTATTTACATCATACAAATTTGGGTCCCTTTCTCAGTAGAATAAAAATGCATTCTTAACTTCAATTAAGCTGTTTTCAGAATGAGCTGACTGACAGCTTATGCTGTGATACAAGACTGAAAGCTTTCTGTGAAATCGCATACACATATGGTAATATTTAAATATGCTTTCATACTCTGTTATAATCAGTGGAGTAATACCACATTTTTAATGTAAGGACACATTTAAGTGCTTACTTGAATAAGGGCATATTTCCCTCCTCCTTTTCATGACAGAATACAATTTAACTCAGGAAAGTAGTGGTATTTCCTCACCCCAGCTGTCATTTCATCCCCTTTCTTAAAGAAAATCTGTAGAAATGATTCAACTGTTCTTGTAACAGAGCAAAATCTCTGCAGATTATAATCTGGTGTTTTAAATTAAATCAGGACCGCATTTGGTCCATAAACTCTGCTAGTTAAGCGGTTGTACTCCAAGAAGGCATCTACCTCGGGAAGAAATGTGAGCATGGGAGGTGTTGGTGAGACTGATAGTAGCCACCTCCAGCAGTACAATCCCTGTCTCAGACTTCTTGGAGTATCTTTTTTCTGGGCTCTGTCTTGAATTAGAACTGTGATTTTTACACTTTTTCATGTAATAAGCCTGAATATTTAATCAAAATGCACTGTCACTTGTAAAAGAAAACTCAGGTCCTGTTAGCTCTCATCAATCTTTTCACACTGTCTTTCTATTGAGATCTCTTTGCTCTGAAGCACAAAAGTCAGACATAGAAAAAGGTGGATGAAAAACTGCCTCCTGAGTGCTTTTATGGCTTTGAAATGATAGTTTATTTTTCCACTTCATTTTCCCACTTTATGATAATCATTATTATCTCTTTTTCCTAAATCTTTCTAACAGAATGACACTATTAATAGTTGAGCAAGTTTTCTCCTACCTATTATGTCTCTGCAGTTTTTAAGGAATAACATTCATTTAAAAATTCAAAGGGGCAGTCTCCATCTGTGGCTCTGTAGGGCTCAGGGGTATAAACATGGAAACTCCCCTTTGCTTTTCATTTTTGAACATGATAAAACACAGCTTATTTAGGTCATTGCATACTCTTTTTTGGGGCTTTTTAATCTTTCCTTTTTTTTTGGTCAATGTTGCACTTTCAAAATGAAACTGTTTGCCGCTGATTACAACCTTTTATGCAGCATTGCATGCGAATTACAAGGTATATATCAAGGTTTTTCTGAGGTTACTTGTCATCCTGGTATTTGAATATCTTCTATATGATCCAGAAATCTGCTAAGAGTTAATCTAGGTCAATCTACCTAGCATAAGAAAAGATGTGGTCTTACCACAGGTTAAAATAGCAGTGAAAAACAAAAAGAAACAAACAATACAGGCTTTTGTTTGGTTTGGAAGGATTCTCTGAGGATTTTGTCATGAGCTGCTACTGCTAGTTAAAACGCAAGTGTCCTTGTCTATACAGCTGTAGGCATGGACTGCAATAAGAATATCTTTATTTATTAATTTATGTATGACAGTGTAAATGCACCCCACCTCTGCCAGCTTTGTCATCAGGAAAAGAACTGAAGGCTATCGAGGATAATTTCTTTATTTACTTCATTTCAGAAGCAAGTAATAAGCACGAGTCAACTGGCACATTTACAGGACTTGCCGTCAGAGAGCAAAGACAAACACATCAGTTTGCATTTTGCTTGGAAAGAGACTCCAATGATCTTGGCCCTCCTTGTAGCATCCCACAGCTTCTATGAGACTCTTGGAGCCTACAAAACTCCCTCCTGTTCAGTCAATAGACCATCGTGCCCTGGCTGCATTACAGAACCCCCAGGTGTACACAACAAAGTCAAGAACTTGCACTAGAGGGCAAATCCCAGCGCATGAAATGTCATGTCAAATGAAGGTGACACAGGAAGAAGCAACACTCTCAGAGTGAGGTCAGTATGTCTGTTAGGAAGAAGGCCCTGAACACCTGTACAGTGATTGATTTAAAGAAGGGGTATGATGTGGACAATGCAACCACTGACCCTGAAGGGTGCAGAGCTTTATCCAAGGCACTCAAGTTCAAAAGCTTCATAGCAAGATGTGTTTTTCTGTGCTCCCTCCCATCTTATTTTCATTGAGATATTACTTCTCATAAATAAACTGATATATTTCTGCAACATCTTTATACTGACAAGGATTTTTGCATTGATTTATGTTGGAGATAGTCTTTAAAATAATAATAACAAGTCTTGGCAACAGTTAATCAGAAGCAACTGGATTTGCCTTGGCACACCTCTAGTTTAAAAGATACTTCACTACAATTAATTAGCTGAAATCTGAGAGCTTCCAGAAGGAAAATTTTATGAGTTACCTCTTTCCTCTGGGAAGGTATCATTCAAGCCAAATCACTGTTAACTGACATATTCACTCTTGAATTCTTTCAACTCAGCATTCACACAGACTGTTTTCTCTCTTCAGAGGAGAAGTGCCTGTGGAAAGTTATACACTTTTATCCACTTCCTTCTGATTCTTTTAGTTTTTTGGGTTTTTTTCTTAAAAAGGGAGAAAAAAGTACATTTAATGTTGATGTCACTGCTCTTGACACTGAAGTTTTCATGCTGCCTGCAAAACAGATGGAGAGTTATTATGCCAGCAGGGCAAACTTCACTGAATGCACAGTGAGCCTTCTTTTCTCTATTGAAACCAGTGGAAGGAGTCTCCTGAATTTCAGATGCATTAATGTATGTGCTGGCACCAAAAGCTTTTCTCCACTGCACCTTCTCAGTGAGAAACAATGCCCACAGTATTGCCCACAGACAAGAGTCCTCTCCTCAGTAATATCAGCAATAGAGGAGGCTCCACTCATCAGGGTTGATGCTGACTTTGAGCTAGCGCCTTTGCCAAGGAGGTTGTCTTCTGATTTATAGGAAAATTGAGACTGGTCTTGAGAAGATGATTTGAGTTCCATGCATGTTAATCCATCTCCTTGCCCATCTAGAAAGAGGTGAATGTCCAAGGAAGATGAAGAAAACCTGTCACGATTTATGTTCAGCTGGCAACCAACCATACAGCCACTCACTCACTTCCCTAGGTGGAATTGGGAAAGAATCAGAAGAGTAAAAGTGGGAAAAATCATGGATTATGATAAAGACAGTTCAATAGGTAAAGTAAAATCTGTGCACACAAACAAAGCAACATAAGGAATTAATTCACCACTTCCCATGGGCAGGCAGGTGTTCAGCCATTCCCAAAACAGAAGGGCTCCATCAAGCATAATTGTGACTTGGGAAGACAAAACATTGTCACTATAAACATCCGTCCTTCCTTCTTCCCCCAACTTTATATGCTAGGCATGATGCCTCATGGTCTGGAATATCCCTTTCATCAGTTGGGGTCAGCTTTCCTGGTTGTGTCCCCTCCCAGCTCCTTGTACACTCACAGCCTCCTCACTGGTGGGATGGGTTGAGGAGCAGAAAAGCCCTTGACTCTTCCCAACAATACTGCAAACACTGCTCTGTTATCAACATTTTTCATCACAAATCCAAAACAAATACCCATACCAGCTACTGCGAAGAAAATTATCCCAGACAAAACCATGAGAAGACCAGTGTTGGAAGGGCTGTAACCAGGTCTTCTTCTTCAGAAAGAGTCGTTGTGCTGCCTGCTCCTTTGGACCCAATAGTTAGAGAGTTGGAGAAAAACTGAGAGAAGCCTTTTTCTTTCTTCTCCTCTTGTTTGTTACAACAGGTGCAAGATGAACCATCACGGCCTGAATGGTAGTTCCATATTTTTCTCCTGAAAAAGAAAAGCAAAGGCTCATGTTACTTTTGAAAATTTAACATTTCCTTTATCCTTCAAGGATCATTCAGAGTTCTTTGAGTTCAAGCCATGTAAGCTGTAGTTGCTGGGAGATTCATTGTTCGATAAATGGCTATCCTCAACAGAATGATTAATCACAGGATTGATATTGTCAGTGGTTTTGTTTCGTGCTGTACATTTGCAATTGTGTTACCATTTTGCTTTGGGTATAGGATGCCTCTTTATCAAACCACGCTTTTTCTTCTTAAGCCAAGGAATACAAGATATCATTGCATCATAAATTTTTTAATATACCCAATTTGAAAGCAGACTGACTTCCTGTCTGACTTGCTCATCTATTACCTAGAGAGGATGAAAGTAAAGTTCTTTCTTGTTATGTAACCTTACCCTGATCTGATTATTATGCATGGAACCACATTTCAAGCTCCTCAGTGTGTGAAAAAAAACTGGGGAAACTGTTATAGTAAACAAGGAGAAACTAAACCCATGTACAGGATTCCATCAGGAAATCTTAACTCTAAAATCCAGAACATGTGGTCCAAAATGTCACACAATTAATTATCATTTAATTTATGCAGAAACCTATTATGGATGTGAGAGGAGATGAGCAAACTGAACAGAATTAGGCAATTCCCTTGGTTATAGAATGTATTATCAAAGAACTCTGGACATGAACCACAGTTCCAGAATTTAGCTGGGTTTTAAATTTCCCCAAGCAACAGAGAAATTATATTTTTTTATTTTTTGATTTTAGTCTTTTACCTTGAGTAACTGGAAAACAGGCTTAACATGGAAAGAAAATATTTTCAAGATGAAAATTAAAGATTTAATATGCTCAACATCAAGAAGGGATCCATTTTCCCATACCCTAGTCATCATGCAGGCATTTGTTTACCACAGGGTTAATGAGTAAAAGCATTAGGAGATGAGAGCTAGTGAAGCTTATGATCTCTTTGCACTGTGTCAGAGACAGACAGAGAAGGAAAGATGAATGTGTCCTAATTTCTGCAGGAGGAGATGTTGAATCTTCTCAGGTTGGCTCTGGTTCCTCAGCATTAATCCCTAGGGAAAAAACAAAAGGACGGGAAAGGGACTAACTTACCCTTCTCAGAGAAGTCTGTATATGACCTGGTTACCATTATCATGAAGGAGTGATGTTTCAAATAAGGGCACACTCCGTTTTTGATTTTAAAGTATGTAAATGTAATCAAATGTAATCACCACACTCTTTGCTGTAGGTCTGTATATGCACTCAGAAGATCTGTCTGAAGAGAAAGGTCTGTGCACTGGTCTATAAACGGGATGGGACACGATTCAGCAGTCTTTAAAGTGAAGAAGAAACATTACACTCACTAAAATGAGGCTGGTTTTGGAATACACATTGATCAAACCAGGCTAAAGTATTTTCCAGCTGGTTTCATACTAGAGGTATTGATTAGATTTTCACTTTTGGATGCCTGCAGCTTAGAAACCTACTACAGATAACTACATGTAGATGCCTGGAATGGGAGTTAAGCCCTCCCTGTGAATTGATAACAGTTGTTTTCCATGCCTAATGGGATAAACGAAAGCATTTTAGCCAGAAACCAACTACTAACCGATAAGAGCACCTGCAGAGAATGAGAACAGCAGTTAGGGCATGAAACAATAAGCAAATAATTCCAGCAAGAGGTCTACTCCTACATTATGAATGACAGTTTCTTGTTTGTTTGTTTGTTTTTCACTTGGTCCAGGAGAATGATACTGAAATTGTACAATCAACCGATGCTATTATTTTTAAAATTTTGTGGTAAATATGTTTCCAATTCAAATGTTTGTCTTCTGATAAAAAATATTAAAATTTTGGATTTTGATTGTGGATTTTGAAAGGGAAAACTGTCTCCACATATCAGTAAGAATGCACCTGCCTTTAAATGACTACAAAGTCAGAGCATAAGTGTGTCTCTAGTTCTTGTTTGGATAAAATCAATTCCCAGAGATTACCTCTTCCCCCAAGAAGAACAGGAGGACAGAGAATGGGGCTATCTGTCCGTTCATCACACATTATCTCTGCTGTTCTTTCCTTGTCACTCTCTTCCCCTGCTCCAGTGTGGGGTCCCTCCCATGGGAGACATCATAAACTCTCTAGCATGAATCCTTCCAACAGGCTGCAGCTTTTCACAAACTGCGCCTGCATAGGTTCCTTACATGGGGTGCAGTCCCTCAGGAACACGCTGCTCCAGCATGGGTCCCCTCCAGGGTCTCAAGTTGTGACAACAAACCTGCTCCAATCTGTACTCCTCTTTCCACTGGACCATAATTCCAGGAACCTGCTCCAATGTGTCTGCCCTTGTGGTCACAGCCTCCTTTGGGCCTCCCTCTGCCCCAGCGTGGGGTCCTCCATGGGCTGCAGGTGGATATCTGCTTCTCTCTGGGCCTCCAGAGGATGGAAGGACAAAGCTGCCTCACCATGGGCTGCAGAGGGATATCTTTGGCACATTTCCTCCCACTTCTTCACCGACCTTGGTGTCTGCAGAGCTGGTTCTCTAACATATTCTCATTCTTCCTGCTGCAGTTGTACATAGGTTTTTATCCCCTCTTCCTAAACACATTATCCCAGAGGCACTACCACCACTGCTGATGGGCTCAGCTTTGGCCAGTGGTGGGTTCATCCTGAACCCAGCTGGCATTGGCTCTGTCAGACATGGGGGAAGCTTCTTGCAGCTTCTCACAGAGACCATTCCTGTACCCTCCTACAAACAAAAGTTTGCCACACAAACATGATAGAAACAGTAAGCAAATTTTCAGACACATCAATTTTCAATTTAGAAAGACATACAGTCCAGGCAACACTAAAATTAAAAGTTTCTATTCATTTTTCAATAATTCTTCAACAAGAAAATTTATTTTTTATGAAGAAATGGGGATTTTGCAAACTTAAGCCAAATCTAGTTTTGCTGCTTGCATTGGCTTTGCCATGTGTTTAGGAATCATCACTTAGCAGCAGAGCAATATTTTTCCATCACTCTCTTTTTTAATGTGCTGTAATCAACAATTGCCGTGCTTTTAAGGTGTTATAATAAAAAAAAAAAACAACAAACAACCAAAAATCCAGATTAGCAGCAAACTTATATTTCACACAAATATCATATGGAATCATGAATAAAATGGAAATCTCTGAAAAAGATCATGTGATAGACTGTAGATTGCAACACAATTATTAACCATGACCTCCCACGCAGTTTGATTTTCCATTGGAAGTTTGATTTCTTATCTACACCTTTTATACTGCTGCAAAATGAATGTAAGGACAAAAGAACAGGTCATTGTGTTATATAATCTACCTTAAAATTTTCCAGTTGTGCTCTTTAGGGAAGGGAGAAAGGAGACTGAGAATCAATTATTCCACATTTTAGAAGAGATTTGGAAAGGCTTAAGCCTGGATTTCTCTGTGGGAACAGCATGGTGGTTGCTGCTGAGTATTTGGCCAGAATGGAGTGAATGCAGAGGAGGTCACATACAGCCTACCAGGGACCAATAAGAGCCACTGACCACACGAAGTGGAACTCACTGCTCATGTGTTGGTTTATCTGCCCTGCTCTTTGAAGCTGCCTGCTCCTAGACAGACTGTTGGCTTCACAGTCAGTACAGTGAAGATGAGGATCATGTTATGCAGACACAGCCAAGTATCTGACTGAGAGGAGCTGTGTAGCATCGTTGCATAAAACAGCACAGTACCAGCCATACAGCAAATTCATCAGTGATCAAGGGTTGTGCTGACATGCCAGTGCTGATTTAAGTTAGGGCACGTGAGCAAAACAGAATGGAAATGGGGTTTTGTTTCTTTTCTCTGGCATTTTCTGGTCTGTCTTTTTAAACTAGAGCTGGATGAGACCTTCTCATTGGAGCATAAGGTGGTAAAAAAGTCAGTTCTGGGAAGAAGGAGAAAGATTTGTCTGTGAGAGAAAGCTTTGAAGACCCTTTTAGACTCTGAAAGAATAACAAAATCTTGGTTAGCATTACAGGAATCTGATGAGCAACTTGAGAAGAGCATTGATTTAATCTCTTAGTTTGGTACCTACATATTTTGGAAAAGTTATAAATGTGAATTTTGGGAATTTTTGATGTGTCTGCATCACTAGGTGGGGACTTGGGGAAGAAAGGTCCAATTCTCAGTTTGTCATAAAATTCCTGTGTGATTTAGGATTAGCCATTCAGTCTCTTGTCACAGACCCCTAGCATAAAACAGAAACACTACCATTTTTTGTTAGTGTAATTTTGTTGTCAGTGTCATGAGGTCAGGACTAGCTCTTACTAAAGTTTCTACAGTGCATTGCACACCAAATACACAGCACATACATTTCCACATAGCTCGGGTCTTACCTGTGATGTGTGTGAATATCTGATAAACACAGAGAGAAAGGAGGTTTGACAACTCTTGTAAACTGAAATTTGGGACTCGGCTGTTTTGCTGAGCCCCTGGAGCTGGAGCCTTTAGCCTGCTTTGAGATGTGCTCTGCACTTGCTGTCTTTTTCTTTTTAATTCAAACTCTTTAATCCAAGCACTGACTGATGCAAGGATACGTAGAATCTAAGGACATCTGGTTAACAGCTATCGGCATAAGAAATATAGATAACAGACAAAGATAAGAGGAAAGAAAAATAATAAATTAAATACCTAGATACACAAACCCTAAGGAAA
This sequence comes from Serilophus lunatus, assembly GCA_013399895.1. Taxonomy (NCBI): domain Eukaryota; kingdom Metazoa; phylum Chordata; class Aves; order Passeriformes; family Eurylaimidae; genus Serilophus; species Serilophus lunatus. The sequence continues at coordinate 188,455 of VXBA01005793.1, read as the reverse complement.
AGAAGAGATAAGAGACATCAGCAATAGCTTGAGCCATCAGGTCACTAGCTGAGGGGCCATTAAATAAATGACTCAAGTCTTTGGAGGGCTCAACCAGAATTTGGCAGCTGAACAAGAAGGGAGGAAACAAGTTTCCCACATGTACAACAGGAAAGAGCAAACTGATCATGGAATATTCAAGGAGACTTGTAAGGCTGTATAAAGTTGCTTAGGGAATGCTTGGAATTGTGGAATTATGTAATTCTGAGGATACATAAAAATTATTATGAGACATTTAGGGGAAAGGATAAATGTGAGAAAGGGAGGGATCGAGGCTGATTGGAGTGGAACAAGCATGGCAAATTGGAGAATTTTAATGTGTTCTGTCTTTCTATTCCCATTTTCATAGACTCATAGAATGGTTTAGGTTGGAAGACACCTTTAAAGATCAACTAGTTCTTACCTTCCTGCCACAGACAGGGACACCTTCCATTAGACTGGGCTGCTAAAACCCAAATCCAACCTGTTCTTGAATGTTTCTAAGGACACATTTCTGTGCAATCTGATGTAGCATTTTACCATTCTCATTTGAAAAATTACTTCTTGTAACTAGTCTGAGTCTACCCTCTTTTAGTTTAAAGCCATTACCCCTTATCCTATCACAACAGATCCTGCTAGAATGTCTGTCCCCATCTTTCATATAATCTCTCTTTAGGTACTAGGTGGTGCTCTAAGTTCTCCCCACAGACTTCTCTTCTCCAGGCTGAACAACCCTTCTAATCATCTGAATGACTTTCATCTAAACCAGCTCCAACAGGTCTTTCCTGTCCCAAGGACCACAGAAATGGATGCAGGATTCTGAGTGGGTCTCACAAGATCAGAGTAGAGGGGCAGAATCACTTCTCTTGACCTGCTGCCCATGCTGCTTTTGATGCAGCTCAGGACATGTTTGACTTTCTGGGCTGCAAGTACACATTGCCAGGTCATGTCCAGCATTACATCCACTAACACTTCCAAGTACTTCTCAGCAGGGCTGGTCTTGATCTTTACATCCCAAGTCTGTATTGATATCTGGGGTTGCTCCAGACAAGGTGCTGCACTTAGTTAAATCTGATGAGAATCCTATGGGCCAAATTCTTGGCCTTGTCCAGGTCCGTCTGGATGGCATCACATCCCTCAGTTGTGTCAATGGCACCATTCATCTTGGCGTCATCTGCAAATTTACTAAGGTTGTGTCCTCACTTTCTATGTGATTCACACATGAACTTAAGGCTGGACTAGACAGTCAACACCTGAAAAGACCTAAGCTTACAGCTGGTGCTTGAATAAGGGCAGCTGGCCAAGGTCTATCTACCACAACTGTGTTACATTGTAGTATTATAATAGATGGTTCTAGCTAGAGAAGAGCGAGTTTCATAGGATTCTGTAACTGTGTGAACTTGGACACGTAATTTCCAGCCCACAGATACGCATTTCTGCATCTAGAAGAGGTCCTGGTAGACCCGAACTACTTTAGGTTGTGTTCGAAGACCTGCTGCTGAAAATGGCTATATAAAAATAGGATACTAAGAATATTAGCTTCTTAACAGCACTGATTTTGTTTCTGGCTCAGAGCAGAACGATGTAGACACATGAATAAATGAGGAGCTATTGTTCTGAACTTTCATGTTTCTGAGTGCTGAATTCAGGCCACCAGCCAGATCAGGGCCTCTTTTATATGAATGTCACATGCCCTTGTCCAACGAAATGAGTTAAACTAAATAAACCTAATTGTGCATGAGTAATTACACCTCAGTAGGACTTAAGGTCATACACTCTGACATGAGCAAGGTGGTTTTCATAGCCAGTGAAATAGGAGTCACCTCGAGGTAATTTTGCATGTTTAGAGGAAAGGCATAATTAGTGATGGGATTTGGCAATATATACTGTGTATTTGTTTTTAAAGAGATAGAATACTCATATAGAACTGAAAGGATAGCATACTTACAGAAGAATGAGACCAGAAATGTCTTCTTTTAATAAGAGAATAGAGAAATAGAAAACGTATTTTCCTAACACCAGGTGTTACAGAAAGTTTGGCACAAAATCATCTTCCTTGGCACCATGTTTAACATTATAGAACTGGAATTATGAGTTTTGTTAATGGCACAAACATTGTGCTGATCATTTCCAGATTGTTATATTAATCTGCTGAAATAATTAAAAAAGTTGGTTTTGCCTTTTTATTTCTTTTTTTACCACTGTTTTCCCCTCCAGCTAATTGGAGTCTCCTCCTTGGTTGCATATATTTTCAGGCTTCAGCCCTTTGCTAACAATTCTACTTTTTAGATTAGATATAGTATTCTTTTCTGTATGTAGAAGGTGAGTCTTTTTCATTTAAGATGACCTTGTTTCTCTTTTCATTAGCTTCATGCATCAAATTAGAAGACAATACATGGAGTTGGATGAACCCTGGTCAGGTGCAATGTAATAAATCTCTTAGACCTTTTCTAGCTATAATTTGACTTCTGGAAGTATGCATATCCTCACTTAGTAAACAGAAAAGTCAAATGACTTTGCTACAAATATGTTTCATCACCTTGAACTTACTGTTGCGTTTCACTCTTCCTCCTTTTTTTTTAGGCAGTAAAATCTTTATGACACTTATAAGTTTCTACCATACAGAAAAGGCATGGACAAGATCCTTTGAGGTAACTTAAATACAGTGGGGTTATACAATCATTATTACAGAAATAGTCTGAACACTTTCTGCACATTAGAGTTGTTGAGCCTATAGGTGTAATCAAAAAAAACCTGGATCTGAGAACATAAGCTGTAGACAGCACATGTGTTAAAGGCAATAAACAGTGACTCTAAACATTTTGAGTTCATAAGGTTTATACTTCTTTTAATTAATCTTCCTCTCTGTCTCCTGAAGTTCTTCTTACTAGAGCTCACATTTGGGTGTTTCCTCAGCCAATTTTATCTTATCATAGTGACACCAGATGCTAAAGAATGCTCTCCTCTCAGCATCAGTGGAGCAGAAGTGAGTTGTCTGTGGCTTCCTTGCAGGCCTTAGCTCTCCAGACTCTGATTCACAGAGAAAACCCTTCAGGTATAAAGGAATTGCCAAATTAAAAAAAAAAAAAAAAAAAAAAAAAAAAAAAAAGAAAGAAAGAAACAAAAAAAAAGAAAAGAAAGAAGGTTTTCCAGGTAAAAACCAATTAATAACAGATTAATAACAGTCTCCTTCCTTTGTTGTTGTGTCTCCTAGATATATTGTCCCACATCTAATAACTGAAAGTTGTGTTTAAAGCTTTCACTTCACATTAATAAAGATGGCAAAACTGGATTCTCAGACCTTTCAGCTTTTAAGTGAAAAAAAAATTCAAAAAGTTCAGGAGCAAAGTACAGAGGACTGGCAGACATCTCTAATAGGGACACAAATTAAAAGTGTCCATGTAGACCATGAGAGGAACCTTAGAAAGGAGCAGGAACATCTACTCTTGGGTTCTTGGAGAACATCTTATGCAATGTCCTCTTTGTTGATTGTCTTGTCTGCAACCCCAGACGTGGTTTTTTGTTCTTCTTTTTTATGCTGAATGATCTGTCATATTAAAGCATTGTTTCCTTACCTGCTGTGTTGTGTTTCATATGCCGTTCATAGAATATACTTAACTTTTGCAAGCAGGAGTCTTCACTTCAAATTGAAAATACCTAAATGAACACTAAATCTGTCACAGGACCCTGGTACCTCAAGAGTGGCTTGCTATTTGGATCATTGAAAATAGAGAGAAAGGCTGTCTGATGCTTTATAGGAAAAAATACTAGCCATAATTACAGAATAATTTCATTTCCATTTACTGAAAGGCGATGTAGGAGCAATCTGGGAAATGTTCAGTCAATCAGCCATAGTTCTGAGACAGTCAGCAGAATAACAGCCTCGCCACTCAGCAGGTCCAAATCAACACATTAAGTGAGACAAAAGAAAAATTGAAGGGACAGAAACGAATGATGGCAGGTGAGCTGTGGTATGGAATGTAGTAGCTGATGAAGGATAATGATTATGAAGCAAGAGGGATTTTGTGGCTTTCATCATGTTATGATCAAATAGAAACACAGAGCTGGGCCTATTAAGAGACGAGAACTGGAAAAATTGTGAATAAAACATAGTAGGGAAGAGGACTTGGGAGGGAATGATTCTTTTAAATCTGTGTCAGCTGGAAAGTCAAAATAGATCAATTTCCATTTCTTGTTGCAGTGGGCTTCACATTAATTAAAAAAGAGGAGAGAAAAAAAGAAAAGAAAACCCAGCTGACTAACAAAGCAAATGGTCTGAGCAAAGGAAGCTGCTAAAGGTACTTCTATCAAAACCCTTTTATTAGACCCAAAAGAAATCACAATCCAGCTCCACAGGACAAAGGAAAATGAAATTCACATAGAAAACTAGAGTAAGAAGATAAAATTTCATACTATATTTGCACAAAAGTTTTTTGCATTTCACATCCTTCTCAGGAATTAACCAGTCTGTATTTTTTGGTATGGTGATTTCATTTGGTTTCATTGTGGAAAAGTAGATCTAATACCAAGAAGTTTCCAAAGACTGTTAGAGAGGAAATACATAGCTCCTGTGAAGAAGTCAGAGAATATGTTGTGGATACAGTTCTAGAGCTTGAGCATTTGGATGATTAAGTTATTTTTTTAATTGCCTCTAGTGTAATTTCTTGTAATTCTTTCTTTGTGCCTCATGCGTGGATCTTCATTCTTTGTATGCAGCTATCTTAGTTTTCAAAGCTGTCATTATTTTCTAGGCTTTGGCCAATTGTAACTTCACAGCGATGTAAATGGATTCTGTGGACTAAGAACTGACCTGCTTACAGCAGCACCATGTAGTGCCAGAGTAGAGCTCAGATGTTGGAGAACAGCTGGAGATAGATACCACTTAAATCTCTGCTCCAAAAGCAGATGGTCGTTCATGTCTTAGAAGTAAATCCATTGGACTAACAGCTCCTGGCTGAATTTTTGCTTTCAACTCTTTCATCCAAACTGAATAGCCCAAACATCTGCCTGTCACATCAACTTCCTGAACTGGAAGATGAGAGCAGGGCAGTGATCAGCAGTTCTTATGCTAAGCATGACTGAATCAACAAAACTAGGTAAGAAAAAGGCTGAGGTTCATCCCACTAAGTTTTTATCATTGGAGCTGACTGTTCACCTTTTGAAGTATCTAGATAAAAAGTAGGTATGCATGTTAGAAATGTTGGTTAAAAATGTACTAATTTATCTGAATGTATCTATCTTCTATTTGATGAATACTACTGTAAATAACTAGATGCTAGAAAAAAATGTTCATTAAATTATGAATAGTTTCCTAAGAAGTACCTAAGGAGCACCCTGGCATTTTTAAGGAGATAACAGATTAGTCATTTCTGGAAAATAGTTGCACTTAACAGTACTGCAAACATTCAAAATACATCTGTGACAAATCCCCAGGGGATGTGACACCCTCTCCTCACTTCTGCTGTAGGAGGAAAAATACCTGCACACTGAATCATGCTTCTGTTTCATAAGTTTATGAAAGTTGCATGTCCAAGGATTGGTCAGGCAAGATGTGAGGGGAAATGATCACGTATTTTTAGCTCAAATGATGTAACAGTAGGTATGCAAGAAGCTTATTAAACTGTAAGAAATGAGGATGAAGAGATGGAAGAGGAGGAAAAATACAATGAGCAAGACAAATGGTAGAGTCATTACTCACTCTAAGCCAACTAAATTGACCATCAATTCTGTCCCAGTCCCTGAGGAGACATTCAAGCAGGATGTTACCACTGGCCTCGCAAAACTTTTGGTTCTGTCAGGGAAGCCAAGCTGACTGCACAGCTGGGCCGTGTCGCAACTCTCTGAGATTCCTGCCTCTGGTTGCAATGATTAGTTCATTACTAGTCTGGTTTATTATTTAATTCTTTGGTTCACTCAGACTGTCCTTAGCTGGAAACTGGAGGCTATCTGGATTAATGGTAGTCAGAGACTGAGCCTTCAAGCTCTGCTGATTGGTGGCAACACTGTGAAGTTTATGTTCCCTAGTCTTAGCTTTGTCCATAGTGTGGCTTATTATACTGACTATGATGTAATAAAGTAGAATAGTTTATATGAGACACAGATAGTGTAATATATGCCTTTATCCTAAAACTGTCAGGAACTGATTTGGTTCTGAACATGCAAGAAATTATGAAAACCCTCCACTGATTGTGATAGAAATGTTATGAAAATGTTTACAGGGAAATTTTCAAAATAATTTTTTTCTAGGCATTTTTTTTTCTAATTTTGATCAGAAGTGTCTCAGTATCAGCTGTGAGGAGTATGCAAGATCTTACCTTCTTGCTATAAATCTCCTAAAGTTGAAGTAAAATGTAAGATGTGGCTGCAGGGTGGCAGAAATGTGAAATAGAAACTATCTGAAACTTTATGTTGCTTGGATGAAACAGAAAAAATGAATAACCTGCTTGAGACTGATAAAATGAAACCCGCAAACATCTGGCTAGTGATCCATGTGACATGTAGGCAGGAAATCCCTGACATAAGCATGAACAATAGTAGATCAGTTTTTCTGGACAAAAAAAGAGTATGGGACAAAACCCCAAGGAGACCTACTAAGGAACCTGGTTGCCAGTCAGAGGGGAGGGGAGTCGAGGTCATATAGGTACTGCGTTCTTTCATAGGTGATTCTTTTATCTTACATCTGAATCACCTCTGCAAAATTCCCTGGTTTTGGTGCTACTGAAAGTCAGAAGTAACCCCATAAATGGCAAAGGGCCCAGGATCTCTGCTGCTTTATGTCTTGCAGATAATCATCTGCCTCCCTGTAAGGTGCATGAAGAATTGTCCCAAAGCAGGGCTGTAGCATCTAGCATTCACATTTTTCAGGTATAAATCACCGTGCAAAACGCAATGCAGGGGGAAAACAAACCCAAAGAAGTTGTTCAGGTGTAAAACTGGTCCAAGAGAAAACTGGCTCAAGCCATACAAATTTAAATTAAAAGCAAGGGGTTATGAATACTAAATGACTTTGCAAATGAATGGTTCAGAAAAACTCACCTTCCATAAGGTTTACTCATTCTTTATCCTTAGGGAATAGATTTTATTATTTCTGATAATAATCCCTCTATAAAGGGAGATAGGGAGGTAGACATGGGAAAGGGAATTTAAAAAGTAAGAAGGAGATAATTGTTTTCTTGTTCTCTTGCCTGAAGAAAACTTTTTCATTTTGTTTTTCTCCTACAGACAATGGAAAGGCTGGAGAAATCAGAAGTTGGTTTTAGTGTGTGGTTTTGTTTGGGTTTTTTTTTGTTTTCCACCAAGCCTTATACTATAATTGGAGAAAAGCTAAATTAGCTGTTTTTCATTAATAAGATCTATGGTTGCACTTAATAGGTTGACTAAATTGTATTTCATGAAAGGAATACTAAATTTGCTGACAAGGAAACAACCCAACTTTGTTCTGAGAGACTTACTTGTTCAAAGGTCATTGATCTTTTTGACTGTATTTCCTTTGTGCTGTGTCTTCAGAGAGAGAGAATATGGGAGGGTGGGGGCAGGAGCCAAATTTCTTGTCAACTTTGTAAAATTTTGTTACAATATTTATTTTACTGAAGGTGACTTGCTTCTGTAACTAACAAATTTAACTTCATGAAAAAGCCCTCAGACATTTATGGGTCTTAGTAGCAACCACAGGCAATGTCTGCTCTTGTTTCTTTGTAGATCAATGCAAAAAGTTAAAAAAA